>PGFW01006991.1:0-15535 GCA_003123925.1 Haematobia irritans
ATATATTCGGCCGTCGTGTGCGAAATTTCCTCAGCGATCATACCAGCGCGATGTCCCGTCCGTCCGTTGTTGAATCACGCTCTAACTTCGAACGAAACACACTATCGACTTCAAACTTGGCAGCAACGTAGTTGTTATTGATGTTGGGTCGGATGGTTATTGCCAAATAGGGCCATTAGTCGGTCCACTTTTTCCGTGAATACGCCCCGCATATAAACGGCCACAGAAGCCTCTAGACAAGCATCATTTCCATTCCCGATCTGCTGAAAATTAGGCTAGCATGGTAGTTGGTATATGGTCCTAACAACCAATGCCGAAAATTGGTTCCATATCGGTCAAATTATATACTAGTCCCCATTCTAAAGCCGACCTGGATTTTGGCCGTCCGTCAGCCTCTTAGAGGAGCAAAATTTCACTCCGATTGCGCGTTGCAAATTTGACGTACGCGTGTTATGAGTATATATATCTCGAACAATCCATGCAAAAATGTGTGCCATATCGGTCTATTATATAATAGCCCCCATATAAACGATCCCCAGATTTGTACTCCGGAGCCACTTTGGAGGACAAAATCATTGCCGATCCGGATGAATTTGTGAACACTATGGTGGTTAGTATGTGTCTCTAACAAACAGACGATATGGGAAAGCAATTCCGTCCATATCGGCTCGCGATATTCTATATGAGAACCCCAGTATAACCCGTTCCCAGATTTGATTCCGGATGTTCTGTGGAGAAGGCAAAATTCATCTATCGGTTGAAATTTGCAACGTGTGTTAGTATCTGCACTACTAACCATGCGCATATATTCTGGTCCCATATCGTCTAATAGTTATTAGTATAGCCGATCCGCCGAATCCACACAAAAAATTTGGTCCATTTATTTCGGTTCATACTCATGGTTGCCACTCGAGCCAGAAAATAATCTACCAAGAACTTTTATTTCTATAGAAAATTTTCGTCCAAAATTTTATTTCTGTTAGAAATTTTTTCAAATGTTTATTTCCTATATAAAAAAAAAATTTGGCTAAAATTTATGTTCTATAGTAAATTTTTGGCAAAATATTTATTTCTATAGAAAATGTTGTCTAAAATTTTACATTCTATTGAAAATTTTGTCAAAAATTTTATTTACTATGCGAAAATTATTGCAAATATTACTTTCTACTATTCGAAAATATTTGTTAAAATTTTACTTTTATAGAAAATTTTGTCGCAAATTTTACTTCTATAGAAACAATGTTGCATTTATCTTAAAACTTTATTCTAAATAATTATTTGCCTATAATCACAAATTTTTTTACGAATTTTCAAACTTAATGATATACTATTTATCGGGCCTTTTTAGTTTAATCTATACTAACGTAGTGGACTAGCCGTTGCCATTTAGGAAGTGTGTAAGATACCTTGCCATCGGCCAAGTGTTACCACAACCCACAGTAATCCGTATTGTGGAGTGACAGCCTTTCGAAGTAGAGAGTTTCTGCGCAATTCAGTGGTGGAGGGTAGCCTAAGCTTTCGGCCTGGGCCGCAAACTTACGGGCCGGTATATACATTGTTTTCCTACTACATACGTGTACACATTACCAGGGTGTTAGCCGACTTGAAACATTTTATGTCATTAGAATTATAAAGTTTCTGGTTCAAATGGATTCAGATTTAAACGTATGATACACCCACTAGAAATTGATTGGTTGGAATCGATGTACGACAACAATTTGATAGTGGAGACCATCAATGTTTTAATTGTGTGAATATTGTTTAGTCATTCTATTATTTTGATGCTTTATATAACCAATACAGAGTAGCAGTGTGACTAAAAGTGCGTACACACGATTCAAATATTGGTCTGTTAATTCTATACATTGAAGTAAGCAACCATTTCTACTTTTATTCTCCCTGTTGTGGTTAACTATTTATTTTGCCAAGCTCTATCACCAAAACCTGATTGAAAGTCAGTCTAGCAAATAATTGGATGGTGCTTACCGATTTAGATAGTTATTGAGTGAAATGGTGCTATGGCTACTAATGGATTTAGACAACAAGATAAGTTTTTTTGTTTCGTTATTGAGAATTTCTTATAGAATAAAGTTTATTAAGCCAATGTTAATTATACTCAAGTGATTGAGGTGCGATGTGAATGATAAGCTTGTTTTAAATATGGCAGTTGCAGTCTCATCAGAGACAAGTTAAGTATAATATCTGAATTTACATTTTTACTTTCTCACGCAAGTTTTTTAAATTTTTCTCGCAATTTTAAGACTTAGATGGCTATATATCAAGAGATATCTACTCAAATATGATGAAAACCTGACATGGTATGCTGCGTGAACGCAACTTTTGAGATAGGTACAAACTAAAATAAAGTGAATATTTGCAATAATTATTTGTTATTTTTTGCAGCTTTGCACGTCCATGGCATTGACATTCCTGAGTGGCTGCCTTTCTGTGGTATAGTACCCAGTGTACTATTGAATTGTTGTCGTATATTTAATATGTCCCAATGGGTACAGACGCATATCTCTTATTCAAAATAAAATAAGACTAAAACTGAAATTTGCTCGTTATTCTTAATTTTCACAAATGGGTACGATAGCAAAATATTGGTTTGTCTTCGTTAAATTATTCAGGTAGTTACGGCAGACTAGGCGAATGAGAATTCTACTTGTTGTTGATTACAATATAAATTGTCAATTGGTTATCGACAAGCCAATTATGTCGGTTTTTATTTTGATAGTAGATGCCAACCAAATAATTCTGGCTATGGCAAAAGAATTGGGTTGTCCCAACAAATTTTTTTCTGTCGTGATATTTGCGGACAAAAACCTTTATATAATAGCAACGCCAACACATTTACACGATTTGATATTAGTATCGAAAATGCCCGGATTTACAAATTGGGTGGCAGGGTATAATATAGTCGGCCCGCCGAACTTAAGACTTTTCCTTACTTTTTTGATTTTAAATTCATCCACAACAATGGTCAACCACAGGACCTGTTCCCAACAGGCAAATGTTAGCTTTTGCACGGAGAAACTATGTAGGCATTGTTTGTCGAAACATGTTTCTTTTCTCGGAATATTAAAACTGTATGATGATGTTCGGAAAGCATGTTGATATTTGACGAGAAAAGAACTATTTTGCGAGCGAAAATCGCAACATGCGTCGGCTGTAGAAAAGTTCAACAGTGGTGCTCTGAAACATGGTTTGAGGTCGGATCATATTGACTCTGGGTGTAGACCTCTCATGAAAAGATATCTCTCCACCGGGATCAGGATAGGGCCTATTAGCGTACGGTGTCCCATTCTTTGTTCGTTCTTGCTAAATCAATTCGGTTTTCCACTCAAAGCCAAAAAAACTACCAAACAAAAAAAATCTTTATTTCTGCAAAACTTCATTTGATTTGATATATCAAAAATGTTGCTTGTCAAACAAATTTATTTCTATCAGAAAATTTTGTACATATTATTTATTAGATAGAAATTTTGTCCAATTGAAAATTTATGAATTTACAGTACTTTACAAAATCTACTCAAAAAACATCAGGAATTCTGACCAATCTAGCAAGACGTAAAAATCTACCATTATCTGTAGAATTCTACCAACTTTGCACTAACTCGTGCTTTGTTAACGACATCGTAATATTGATATAAAATCCCTAACAGAATACGTATCTATTCTCTCTTTCTAAACACATACTATGTTTATACATTATTTCTAAATTAATATATGATGCAGTCCGGCCTATGTTATATTTACAAACATGTTATGCTAGTGTTTTGAACATAATAGGCCTTGCACTACAAAACAAACCACATAATTTTTACACCCAAACATATGAAAAAAAAAGATGTTGTTTAATCTTTTCTTTTCTATTTTTAAGAATCCCAGCAAAAAATTGCGAAAGTGCTTTCTTTTGAGAAGTGTGTTGCAAAAGCACCTCCAGAAATGTTCTCAACAGATGTTTCTTCTATCTTTACTATCAAGAATCTTTTAACTTCAAGTTTTTTGTATCTCGCTTTTTTCAAATTTTTTGAAAGGAAATTTAAATTTTTTTTGATTTCAAATAGGTTAAAAACAGAAGTAGGAGTAATAAAATGGATACCATAATCTATTAATTTTTTTCGAAAAAAATGCTAAATCATTTCTAGAATAAAATTGCCGAATTTTGAAAATATTTGATTTCAAGAACGTTTCAGACAGCGGTCACAATGCTTTAAAATTCATACAAAAATATAAACTTATTTATTGGCCAAATTATTGCAAAAATTTTTCAAGGTTTAACATCCAAAACACTGAATTCCGGATTAACAACCTTAAGAAGCTGCTTGCGCAAATTCAGTCACGGCATTTGAGACATGGTGGGACATCCTCCTATGACGAAACCCGTGTTACATATCATCGCTTCTGCCAGGCCCAAATTTTTGCACGCACGTTCCGGATCCAAAAAGAACACTTTTCACGTACTTTTTAACGCGACGCTTTTTTGCTGGGAACGTCAATATTTTAATATAAGTTGTTATACCACCACCATAGAATGGTGACGGGGTATAACAAGTTTGTCATTTCGTTTGTAAGCACATCGAAATTATCGATTTCCAACTATATAAACTATATGTATATATATTTCTTTGTTCAGCAGGGCGGAGAAGATTCTAAGACTCTGTCTGCCTGTTGTAATCAGCGCTAGCACGTCATCAATCATGGAGCTATTCGTGCCTGAAATTTCGGCACAGACAGTCTTTTGGTGCACCGCAGGCCAAGTTTCGAAGAGGACGATATATCAGGCTTTGGTATCAGCTCCCATACATAAACCGATCGCCGATTTGGGATCTTGGGCCTTATAGAAACCGTAGTTTATCCAATTTCTTAAATGCGAAATCTAGAAGGTATTTTAGGACCACTAAAGGGAGTGCTGCAAAAAAGTGAGTACGTGTCCTTTTTGCGTAATAGGTCCCATACTTGACCGCATCTCACTGATATTGACTCTCTTGGACTTAGTAGAGTCGTAGCTTTTACACATTGTGCCTGAAATTGGCAAAGTCCTAGAGGTTTCTACGGGAACCATAAAAGAGGCGTGCCGAAAATTATGCATTATTTGGACCGTTGTTTTGATATTGAGCCCGCATATAGACAACATCTCCTGATTGTTACCTTCTTGGGCTTCTAGAATCGCTAGATTTTTATCAAATTTTGCTCTGAGAATTGCAAATCTATGAGGAATTCTACGGAACCGTAAAAGAGAGCATGCACCGAATATACTTCTGTATCGCGTCAGTTTTTGATATAAGCCCCCTGATAAACGCCCTCCGATTCTGGGTCTAGATTCTAGCCCTACAATTAGATGTGGCTGAATATTGTATATATCCTCCATGTTTGTTGCACTAGCCCCATTAGATCGATCTCCGATTTAACTCATAGGGTTTCTTAGAAATTTGTAATTTTTATCGGATATGCACAAATTGAAAACATTTTAGCGTTTAGACCCACAAAAAAGTCTATATGATTTAGTTTTTATCGGTCCATTTGGTAAGGACTCCATATAGACCGATTTCAGATCAGAATCTGATCTAGTCTTCATAGGTAAAATCTTTACATTTATCCTCGGGAAGCGTACTGGGAAAATATCTATCATCAAACCCCCCTGAAATTTTCAAAGGAAACTAGTATATTTGATTCATGGTGGCGGGTATTTAAGATTCGGCCCGGCTGAATTTACTGATGTATATACTTGTTCGTAATTAAGCTCAAGGTTCCACCACTCGCTGGTCATCATTTGGAGTTAAATGTTTAAATGTAGAGGCAGTCCGCTGTTTCAGGTTCATTTAGCCTATTCAGTCCATTATGTTAACACAGTGGTGAACTTCTCTCTTACACTGAGTGCTGCCAGATTCCATGCTTAGCTCAATGGCAAAGGACCTCCGATTTATAGCCGAGTCCGAGCGGCGTTTCACATTGCGGTGAAACCACTTAGAGAAGGTTTGAAATATTACCAGCATTTCTAAAAGGCGATTGCGGTGGCTCCTTCTACACTGAAAAACATATTTACGTGATATTAAAATGTACGCAACCTCAATTTTAGGATGCGCAATTTACACACTATTAAGGAAAAATTTAACTTTAATATAATAAACTTTAAAATAATGAAATTTTAATTAAAAGCAAATGTTAAATTTTAATATTGAATTTTAAAAGAAATCGTCCTTAAATTAACTGAAATATTGAATACATAGATTTAAGATAAAACGCTATTGGCTAAGACTTATTTTGAGGATTTAGCATCTTTGGTTTAAAGTTTTTTTTTGGAATTAAGAATATATAAAATATATAATATTTTTTACTTCGAAGTATCCGTCATAATTTGAAGTTTTAAACTGTCATTTGTTTGTACGTGAATAGCTCTATGAATATAACGGAAAAATATAATGAAAATTCGATAAATGAGATCTGTATCATAATTTTAATTTTATAGATCTTAGATTTAAAGCATCTTTTCGGATGCGATCTTTGGCTCTGGAAGGTCAAAATCTTTGATCCAAGTAAATTTTTTTTTTTTGAGTGTACAATAGAACATCAAAACACATCACATTCACACATGCTTTTCAAATAAAGGGTAATTTTTTGTGGCTATTTTGGAAACACTGAATTAAAAAACTGACGTCCGTATCGTTTGGTCTATAATTTAACCACGAATCGTCTTAAAAATAGTTTAAGGGGCTTGTGGCATCATTGTGCCATACTTCTTCATAGCGGTACTGATATCAAACTTTTTTGCCCAAGATACAAGAACTTGCCTTGCATGACTTGTAGTTTCAACAAGACGGTGCCACAAAAAAAAATCATTAAAATTGAGCCAACGAAAATTTTTCATTGATATAACGAAACATTTTCATTACTACAATGAAAATATTCGTTAATAGTACGAAGCGTTACGTCGATTAACAGTAAATTCGTCATAATAACGAAAAATTTCGTTATAACAACGAATTTGTTTCATTGGCTCAATATTAATGACACATTTCGTTAATATAACGAAATTTTTTTTTTAGTGTAAAAACGGCGTTATTGAGAGGCTTTTGCAGTTAACATTTTATTTCACATTCACGACCGATCAATTGGCCACCTAGATAGTTTGATTTAACGCCATTAGGCTTTTTTTGATGGGCTATGTTAAAGCTCATGTCTGTACAAACAAGTCCGCTTGCAACTTCTTACATGGATTTCCCAGTAAAAAAAGCGTTTCCAAAAAAGTAGTGAAAATGTTCTTTTTGGATCCGGAAGTGGTGTCAAATTGACGCAGAAGCGATGAACTTAACATGGGCTTGTCATAGAACGGATGTCCCACATTTCAACAGCCGCTGCACTGAATTTGCATCACTTCTTAAGATGTGAGGCGAATTAAGTGTTTTGGGTGTGAATGGGGAATTTTTTTGATATTTTGACAAATAAATAATTTTTAATTTTTTTTTATGATTTTTAATGCATTATAACGCTTGTCTGGAACGTTTGTCATCAAATATTTTCAAAAAGTCGCAATTTTTTTAAGAAAGAATTAAACATTTTTTTTTTCGAGTAAATTTAAATAATTTGTACCATTTTATTAATCTTTATATGTTTTTAACCTATTTGAAACAAATAAAAATAATTTTCCCTTTATAAATATGAAAAAAATATGAAAAATTAAAGAACATCTTTGGGAGAGCATTTCTGGAAGTTCTTTTAAAGTTGGGCCTAGAGAAGAACTTCCAAATTTTTTTGCTGGGTTGTTATTAATGTAGGTTAAATGGTGTTGTAAATGGGCCATATCAGACCACTTTTAGATATAGCCCCCTTATAAGCCGATCAACAGATTAGACTTCCGTAGTCTCTTGGAAGAGCAATTTTTCCAATCCGCTTGAATTTTGGGTGGTTTGAAAGTTGGTAAGCGATCTACAATGATTTTACTTCCGGAGCCTCTTGGCAATTCATCTGATTTATTAGGTTGAAATTAGCCGATATAAGAAACAAGGGTAATTTCGATTGTCGGTGACAGGCTCACCATCCTCCGCCTTTCCGCAGCTTCCACCCTTATGTATGTTTTTAAACTCAAAACAAATGTCTACTTGAAAAAAAGAGGGATATTCCAACACACCAACACAAAAAACAAAAAAAGAGAGGATATTTTGGACCACTCCTTATAGAGAAATAATTAGGTATTAGAATATAAAAAACACGAAAACAAAAACGGTGAACATAAATTTTATATCACCAGAAAATCGAAACAAAAACGAAGATGTTTTATTAATAAAGCGCCGATTAAAATAAATAACCTGAATAAGTACCTACTCGGAAATTTCAGAGTGTCGGTTGGATAATTATGGCACATGCAGAGAAATTCAAAGACAGTCCACTGGCGTTGCTAACCTCAGGGCCCAGTGACGAGTATCTCGACTGGAGTTATAGATTTGGGCAATGACCAAGAGTTAGCGCCAATTAGCGACCTTGTAGACGGGTCGACAAGGTGGGGACAATTTGACAAGTCGGACCTTTTCCAACGGTAACGGCATCAAAAGGACGGTCATCCCCAACGAAAGAGATCAAGAACGCAAGAAATGCTTTGTTTATCCTAAAAGAAATTAGGAGTCAGCTCGACCCAAGCCACGTTGTCGCTAAACCAAAGCGATTCCCTTAAAATGGGGCTCAAGGAATTTGAGGCTGGAAAAAGGGAACCGATCAGCGGATTGAGCTGCCGATCCTCCAAAAGGGATCGAACGATGTTTGGCTCAGTTTGTTAAGACAGCCTTGTGCATGGCTATCATAAATAAAAGGTAGCTTGGACGAGTACTGGTCCAACAGCAAAAATGGGGTGGGAAATGAGAATTGCTTTGTCTGGCGTTACTACTTCACAGGGTGCGTGAAAGTTCCCGGCCCAGTTTATTCTCTTCTGTACTACGCTAAGGATTGTGTTCTGTGTTTATTAATTACATTATATGCTCATGTGTTCTCAGTATGTGGTCGCATTGATTATGAATGTTTTTAAACGCTGCTCTGATTACTTAATGCTTGAAGTATTGGAAGGAGCTGCTCTAGAGTAGCTTCGAGATAGAAAGACATATTTCCTTTTAGACCTAATGTAGTCTTCATTTGCTATATATTAATCTCCTACCCTCTCTTTATTTTCATTTTATATATTATTCTAATCAATTTGATAATAGTCCTTAACAGTATTAAGGTTGGCTGGTTATTAATTGTGTTGGATTGGGTCCATTATTACGGTGGGTGGGGGGGGGGGCCATATGCAGTGTTTATTATTGTAATTCACTCATCTTGTTGGCCACATCTGTGCAAAGGTCTCTTATGTGGCTCTGAGATCTCTACATAATGGTTTTAAATACATCAGCAATATGGATCAAAGTATGTTACATATCCTCTCGTCTGAATCAAGAAGTAAGCGGATCCTCTTGCGAAGTCGAGGCGATTACCAAGACATTTGAGACGATGGATAATACCGTATGGCGTGGAGGAGCTTCTACGTGCCTCAGAACTCACCAAAGTTGAAACTAATGGTATATTGCCTCTGAGAGTCACGACTTATCTCTGAAGAGGAATGCTTTGATGACTCGATTGAAGCGGTTGACTTGTGACGGGTTGCGTTAATAATTAATTCTCTTGACTCTTACTGATCCTCCAGCGATAAATCTTCATTCATTTTAATTGGCTCATGTCTTGCCAAAATGTCTCCTGATGAAATTGTGACAAGATATATTCTTTATTCAAGAATCCATGTTATGTTTTATAAAAACAAAATATGTGAATTAAGTACTCGGGGTCTCAAATACTATTGCAGTATACTAGGTCACATGATGTAATCGAGCCTGTGTAATGGCCTAAAAAACAGCGTCAACTGTTGATTTCTGTTCCTTCAATGTGCAATAACAGACACTGTCGTTGCATGTCTGAAGAAATAGCCAAATGGCAAATATTGGGTATCTTCGGTCTACATGGCGACATGACAGGGAGATGCCTCCGTATGCCGGTTAAGACCTTAGTGGAGAGTCACTGAAAACCAGGACGAAACTCATATCGGGATGCGATTGCGAGATGCACATCAATAGTTATATGGGAAGTACGTGATACTAATGCACAGTTGCCGAGAGTCTGCTAAGTAGAAGTTATTTGAAAAACGTACTAATCTGAATAGTTTGCATACCAAGGGAGATAGACAAATGTCCCAAAACCTTAATAGTCACTAAAAAACAGGAAAGAAAAGCAGATTATTGGACTAAAAACCATGGCCTCGTAAGAAGGTGAATGACAAATGATATCATGCAGTGGCAGGGCGTTTTAGTGAACACACAAGCTTCTCAGATCATCGCTACATCAGTTTTCTCTAATTTGACTATTCAATCACCAAGATGCATATCTTCCGCCAAATGTAGTAAAGCTGACTGGAATTCACGGTATAGGAATCGTTCAATTGATGATACCGGATAATAACAGAGGACAAGATATGAGAAATGGTGCAAATATCGAACACGCACTGGAGCGAGTACTAAAGGGGGGCCCCTCAAATCTCACTGAAAGCTGCATGCCTAGAGGAAAGCCCAAGGGGAAACATCGACCGCCATGGTGGTCTACGGAAATACATTATATGAGGCAGGAATCCTGCCAGGAAGCTCTTAACAGGGCAAAGTCCACAGAAGCCCTGAGGACCGGCGACGCTTACAAGAAGATCTGAGAGGATACAAGCGAGAACTGACGAAAAGCTCAGGCACTAACCTCTTGAAATGACCTTACTGCCAGCAGTTATTGAGAATACCTGTCCACGGCTTCCAGACTACCCGGAAGGTTTCTAGCATCACCAACTCCCGCTCCAGTTTCATTAAAACATCGGAGCGGCAATTGGACAACCGTCCAGTGAGGAGACGCTGGAGGGTACTATGGGACACAACATTTTCCTGCGAAATGCAGACGGTTGAAACCATGCTATCTGGCGGCGGGGGGTGGTCCACAGTTGGTCAAGGTCGTTTGCTGTCGGAGACTTTGGCTATCTCTGGTAAACTGAATTAGTATGTGGTGTCCGCTTTAAATATGCTTTGACCATGTCAAATTCCCCTGACTGATGGGGAATTACTCCGGTGGCTGGTGTCAATGGGTACAAGCTGCTAACTACCAAAATTATCCCCTGTGTTGTCGGATGATTACTATAAAGGATGTATCAACTTATCATATATCCCAGGAAAGTGGCAGGCGAAACAAAAGGTCGTTTGCATACCTAGAAGGCCGCGGGCAAAAGCCTCTCACTCGACGCGCGCAAGGCATTTCGACCATGCAGCTTATCCTCATTTACTACTGTAGACTCTGGACGAGGATGATAGATATTTATGCTTAGGAACTAGCATCGATTCAAGTTTGTCGCTCGAAACGGGACAGATGCATACTCGAAGGGAGGGTCTACTGAGACAGCACTACATGAACTGAGGTCGAGCTTTATGGGAAAGCTCACTTATCTGTTCAAGAATAACCACAATCTGCGTGGCGTTTCTAGAATCATCGAAGGGGCGTTCAATGAATGTCATCCGAGCTCGGATATAAATGGGACTGACAACTTGATGTCGGATCCATGTCATCATCAGGCTGTTTTAGACGAACTGCTACATGAAGAGACGTATTCAGCCACACTTAGGACAAGCAAACATACAAAAGTATGTGAACAGTAGGCACTCCCAAGAGGCAGTTCTATCACCTCTATCTTTGGAATGTTGCATATAAATAGCCTTCTGGTTACTCTTAGAAAAAGAATAGATAAAGTCGGTGCATAACGCAGATGATGAAGTCTCCTGGCAGTCAAGGGAAAATTCCCATCCACAATCCAAGACCGATATTATCAGAGGGCCCTCCGGATGACTGAACAATTGGAGCGAAAGACCAATGGTCTGGGGTAATTCTTGCAAAGACAGAATTAGTCATGTACTGCAAAGAGTCCTCGCAAAAATTCCCAACGGTTAGGCTATTTTCCTTAGGGCGGTATCTGAATTCCCTTTGGTGATTAGTGCAAAAATACCTTGGCGTTATTATTGGACAGGAAGCGATGAACCTTTAAGCTTAATATTGAAAAGGGCGAG
This sequence comes from Haematobia irritans, assembly GCA_003123925.1. NCBI lineage: Eukaryota > Metazoa > Arthropoda > Insecta > Diptera > Muscidae > Haematobia > Haematobia irritans. The sequence goes on from PGFW01006991.1 coordinate 12,105, forward strand.
GGAAGGCAACCGATAGCGTTGTCTCCGTGCAAATATAGGCAATATGGAAAACAAGTTGCGGGACTCAAAACCAATAAAAATTGTATTCGCTACTACACGCAAGTGGGTAGACCTATAATGCTTGGGTGTCTGGTTGCTCGGCAACTTCCACCCAGCCTGACAATTTAGATATAGTTCGTTATGGCGTGTTTTGTGTATTTCAGGTTGCATTCAGCAAGACAGGAACCAACATTCCCTTAACTGTCATACTGCATCATTGCTTTAGATCGATTTTGGCCAAACAGTCGAGCTGCTAACAACGGCTGTGCGGTTGCGCGAGCTTATCGCAATGTGGTCGGAAAAATGGCTTACGGTCACGAGTCGTCCGTTCAACAATAATCGCCAGGATGTGAACCTAACGTAGTGAGATTACACTTTTTGGACGAGTCCACTTTTTCCGACAAAAGAGTTTGAGACTCTTAAATTCCCAAACAGTGAGCGAGGTGTCACGATACCCGGGATGAACTAAAAATGGATACTATAGATTTTACACTGATGGCTCCAAATTGGTGATGTGCAAGTGTGTGGTTCGGAAGTATATCTAAGATCTGAACTTCAAATAGCGAAAAATTTACCTGATTACTGTTGTTTTGTCTAGGCTGGATTATATTAGTCATTTAAGAGATTTGTTGGGCGAATTGGTGGGTCTGTTTTTTGTTCTTGAGAAGTAATTTTAAAAAATGTTTGCATATATTATATTACTCAGACAGTCAACTCAATAAAATCCTTGCACTCTGCTTTCCTCAACTCGAAAAACGGCCCATCGATTGCGCCCAACATCTTCAAATGCCGAGACTGGATCTGAGCGTACAATAAGTTCATCCTCTCTCCAGCTAAATGCATGCGGTTGTCTCTGGCACTAGTGAAAATTCCGGGGACGCGAAGCGGATGAACTTCGCAGCTGCTAGGGACTACGCTTACCAATATTCCAGTGCGGAACCTAAATTTGTGGTCGTGAGGTGTCCGGGCTAGTGCTACCTGCAGATGTGCGACTGGCGTCGTGTAGTACTGATGTGCTGTGGGCGAGGATGCTGTGTGGTATGCGACGTTGTGCGCGCAGCTCAAAGTGTGGGTACTTGTGATGATGGGTCGCATTGAGAGGGAGTGTTCGGGTGAAGGGTCCTGTAACCGGACACGCTCGAAGCGAGGAGAGTATGGGGCGCCAGTGTGGTGCAGCAGCGGTTAGGGAAGGCGGGGTACAGTAGGGAGGTAGTGGCGGGTTGAAGTGTGGTGTGTCGCATGACGTGTAGGGTGGTGGCGTGGCCGTGGAGGTGGGATTGCGGTGCGGTAGGTGGAGGACGGGGGTCGCGTGCTTGATAGCGGATTTGCAAGGAAAACTAGGTGGCCGCGAGGAGGATATAATGATATTGTTATGAGCTGTCATGATGCGTAGGAAAAGAGATCGACCATCTAAACAACCTTTGTTGAGTGTCCTGCATTTTGTGTAAATGCGCAAAGCAGACTTTTAGGAGCATATAAGCTTCATGATTTATCTTGTGCGTGATCTGCGATATAACGTTAATTTAAGCATGTCTTGTCTAAATTTTTTAACAATCTGGTCTGGCCTTCAATACAAAGAAAATAATCAGAAGGTTTCAGCGGCCGGCGTTAAACTAGAAGTGCCCAATGTAATAGGGTACTTTTTAGTTAATGTGGTTAACTCACATGGACTGAAATAGTCTAAGTGAGCCTCTGAATCTTAATCGGAGCTGCCACTTTAATCCAACTTAACCTAAAATGCGGCTTCTTTAAAATAAATAAATTTTTTAGCGACCTATCTGGCTTTAAATCTAGGATCAATAAAATTAAAATTAAGTTAGAGATTCCATTTATTGAATTTTCATTCACTTTTCGTGATATACTCATAAAGCTATTCAATTACAAACAAATGACACCTTAAAAATCCAAATTATAACGGATACATCAACGTACAAAATGTTTTTTTAATTCCAAAAATACACCAAAGATGCTAAATCCTCAAAAATAATCTCTAGCCTATATTTGAAGCGTTTTTATCTTAAATTTAAGTTTCAAATATTTTCAGTTAATTTAAGACAAATATTCTTTAAATCAAAAATGTGTTTCTTTACTTTAAGGAAAATTAGCCTTAGTTCAAAGACATGCGCCTTTAACGGAGGGACGCAATTTACAAAATTTGTGTCCTAAATTTAATGGAAAAAAAATTTTGAAGCAAAGATTATAAACTTTATTTTAATTAAAATTTCATTATTTTAAAGAAATGTGCCCTTAATATTTTGTAAATTTCGCGTCCTAAAATTTAGGTTGCGAAATCTTCAATATCACGTAAATATTTTTTTCTTGCATGTAGAATTTTTTACGCAAATCCATGGTTGTTGGTCTTTAATATTTGGCCTGGTCTAACTTTCGGCCGTATATAACATACTTGTTTTTGCTTTCTAGCCAAGTTACTAAAAATCATTGCACGAACTTAAAAAATGAGATCGAAAAAGAATAAAAATGGTCCGCCGTAATTGGGCGTGAGTAAACTACTACCCACGTGCACATCACAAATTTGACCCGCAACGCTACACTTTTATGTGCCATTTTATCGCTATTATGAATAGCAAGTTGGCAATTAAATATTTTCCACGAAGTGTGAAATTTTTTTTTCTCATTTCAAAAAGGGTCATTTAGTAGGTCATCCACCCATCCATTGTATTTCATCGTCTATAAGGACAACTGTGAAAATTGTGTTTGTCTGTTGGTCTTTTCTTCATCATCCAGTTACTTATCAAATTAATGCCGAAAGGATGAATAGCCCTTGTCTTGCCATTAGAAATTTAAAGCAAACTGCAAATTCTTAGAACATTATGACCCAATTCTCAACAAGTGACTGCGTTATAATAGGTCTCTGTAAACGACCTATAAAAATACTACGAAGGGACAGATGATGAAGATGGGAATTAATATCAAAACATGCTGCACTAACACCCTCGTTTATTTGCACTTCTTACAAGAGAATTTCATTATTTATGTCCATCTTAAGTTTGCTTGTTCCCTATAAAAGGTACAGGTGCTACGAAGACGTTTTCATTTTGTGTAAATCATTTCAAGATGTCTACATTCAAGCCGATGACAACTGAGAGAAATGAAAGTAATTCATCCCCCCAAAACACGAAGTCCTGGTTTAAAGGAGTTTGCTTGTGCTTTTTTATAGGATGTTTCAATATTGTAGTTTAGAAATAGGGTTATGTTAAATAATGAGTTTTGTTATTGTAGATAAAATTCTGTAATAAGTAAATACACTGAAGAAAAATACTGTTTTCATAGGTTTCGATGTAAAAATTATATGTTTGGAAATCAAACTTTTAACACATTATTTTTAAGTGAAAACATGTAAGTAAAGTAGAAAGTCGGGCGTGGCCGACTAT
>PGFW01006994.1:45532-56271 GCA_003123925.1 Haematobia irritans
GGGTCTCAAACTACAGGATGATTAACCTATTTATGCGAAATAATATGCCTGTCTATTTTTTTCGTGCGAAAAAATCCTGGGCTGTATAAATATGTGTCTGAAAATGCTCAAAACAGAGAGTTTGCATTAAACACTAGACTTGACAAGAAAAATTTATGACGTTCTTGTAGTTGTTTCTCCATGTTGAATGTTTGTTGTTGGTTTTATATTTGCCTCTCATTTGAGTATGATTAGGGGATCACTAAAAGGAAGAGAGTAAATGACATCGTTCGCTATATGTGTTTGTATACATGAAACGTCATTGCTCATTACGATACGTATGTCAATAACTACAATTCAATTATCGTAAGCTATCAAATACAGGATAATGGAAATTATTAAATGGTATTTTATTTTTGTCAATAATAAACATTTATTCATAAACCTACCTCGTAATGTAATATTTACAACACACAATATTTCTAAATTATTTAAATAAACAATACTTCGCATTGTATCTGGAGTGTCGAATACAAAGACACACTCACACACAAACATACAAGGTTTACTTGCCGCCTTCTTCAACATAGCTGTACACAGAACTTAGTTGTCTGTATTATGTTGCGGTTGAACTTTATTCATGGCATAGCCTGAACGAGTTCACCACTCACCATACTACTATGTACGTATATGTACGTGCATAGCTTAAGTAGAAGAGGGTGTAGACGGCCGACGAAAACCGACCAAGACCAACTATGCTATTTCATGTTTCCCACGAATATTGAAGTATAAGCGAGCAATAGTGTGGAGTAAGAAGGTTCGGTATTGGTTTGCGGCGGTTGTTATTATTACAACAATTCAAGTGTTATGTTAGTTAGCTGTGCATCACTCCCTCTCCTTCGGTTGCCCGTTTTTAACCACCAATAATTTATTTANCCTATAATACTTTTCTCACATCGGAAAATGACAATAGCAAGCCACATTGCTCAAAATATGCAATAAAATTATTTGCAATGCAAATATATATGTTCCCAGCTCATCGTTTGACAGAATATGAGACGTCTTCTAATATGTAGTATATTGTATATATAATGATTAATTAGTATTCATTAGTTAATGGATGGTACTTGTCTGGCATAAGACTTACCATGAGAAAAAAGCTAAAACCAAGAGTTTTCTGTAACAAGAGATGTATATTTGAAACCTATACATGATGGTTAGATGGAGGATGTTAATAATATGTTATAAAATTAAGTAACCCTTGATGATCTACATACGCACATACACTGCATAAATGGCTGATCATGTATGATGATTTTTTGTTTACCAGTATATATTTGCAAAGTGTCAATTGTGTTAAACCGGAAGCCATCTAAGTATCTCCTCGACTATGGTTCAATTGGATGAATACATTAGACTGCTCTTGTTCATCGTTTGCCACAAGAGAGCAAGAGATCATTGATCGATTCAATACCTTCCCAGCATAACAGTGAGTAATGTGCACATGAACCCAGTCGGCTTGCCCCATCATATCACATGAAATTTACACTAGCAGCATCAGCATCCCTTTTCTATACTTCTTCTTGTAATAGCCAATATACACATTTATAAAAAAATACGTAGGACTATAGAGGCATGAAAATAAAAACGGTCACATACATCAAGTACTTAGTGAAGTGTGTGTACATATAATACTTTCGAGTGGTTGTTGTATCTGTTTTGTGATTATAAGTTTTATTGATGCTTATGATGTACGAGGGTAATTTTTCTATTATTCTAATAATTCAATGATCTAATACTTAGTTAATAGTCAAAAACCTGACGGATTTATGTAGATATATGGCGAATGGACGGCTTATTTTCTTTTTAATTTGATAAATATAAACTGCAACCAAATGCTTAGTACTAAGTTCATTTCGAAAAACGATATTTCATCTATCTCCGTAAATAGTTTCTCAAACTCGGGATGTTAACTTATTTATGCGAAATAATATGCCTGTCTATTTTTTGTGCGAAAAATCCGGCTGTATAAATATGTGTCTGAAAATGCTCAAAACAGAGAGTTTGCATTAAACACTAGCTTGACAAGAAAAATTATTGACGTTCTTGTAGTTGTTTCTCCATGTTGAATGTTTGTTGTTGGTTTTATATTTGCCTCTCATTTGAGTATGTTAGGGGATCACTAAAAGGAGAGAGTAAATGACATCGTTCGCTATATGTGTTTTGTATACATGAAACGTCATTGCTCATTACGATACGTATGTCAATAACTATAATTCAATTATCGTAAGCTATCAAATACAGGATAATGGAAATTATTAAATGGTATTTTATTTTTGTCAATAATAAACATTTTCATAAACCTACCTCGTAATGTAATATTTACACACAATATTTCTAAATTATTTAAATAAACAATACTTCGCATTGTATCTGGAGTGTCGAATACAAAGACACACTCACCACACAACATACAAGGTTTACTTGCCGCCTTCTTCAACATAGCTGTACACAGAACTTAGTTGTCTGTATTATGTTGCGGTTGAACTTTATTCATGGCATAGCCTGAACGAGTTCACCACTCACCATACTACTATGTACGTATATGTACGTGCATAGCTTAATAGAAGAGGGTGTAGACGGCGACGAAACCGACCAAGACCAACTATGCTATTTCATGTTTCCCACGAATTTGAAGTATAAGCGAGCAATAGTGTGGAGTAAGAAGGTTCGGTATTGGTTTGCGGCGGTTGTTATTATTACAACAATTCAAGTGTTATGTTAGTTAGCTGTGCATCACTCCCTCTCCTTCGGTTGCCCGTTTTTAACCACCAATAATTTATTTAGGAAATTTCTTGCCCCTTTTGTTTTATTTTTTTTTTAACTTCCTTTTCCAATTCTTAATATAAATACAAGGTTTTATTCTTAGGCGCAAAGTGATAATGTCACATAATTCTGAGGGCATAATATGCCCTTATTTAAATTAATAAAGAATGGCAAGGATGTTTGGTAATATTCTAGACATTGCCATTTCATTGATTCCCCAAATGATATTTGTCATGTTTGCATTTGCGTATATGTACATACGGTTTTAATGATTTGTTTCTAGGAATTCTAGGTATTCATTCCAATGATAACCTTTCCATAGGCTTGGATAATGTTTATCAATACCCTTGGTTTATTTTCAAACTCATTGTAAGCTTATATCTATAGCATTTTGATTGCTTTGTGGTCAAACCACGACTCTATTCAACTGCAGTATGTGATAAAAAGAAATATACATAAATGCATTCACTTTCATATTCGCTTTACTAACGGAACCAATCCAAATTTCCTGTACAGCAAGAAAACATGTATGTATGTAAATATCTATGGGAAAATATTTAATAATAGTATTTATATAATTAACCATAATTTATTGAATTATTATGTTATGAGAACATGTACAGTGAAACCTCCTAAATTTGGAAACTCTGAGAACCGAATACCTCTCAAACTTGGACAACTGTCGTGATACGTTTGCTATATTAATACATTAAATTTAACCTCTCACAACTGGATACCTTGCAAATGAGAACAAAACTTAGGCGACCGTGAGTGTCCTCTTCTGAGAGGATTCACTGTAATTTATAATAAATATATAAAAACAAACATTAGCACAGGATTTCAGTATCTTCGCTAAAATAATGATATTCAAAATAAAACCTTCGTTATTTGTTTTATTATATTTTATTTATCATATCTAAGTTGGAATATCTAAATAAGTAAATTTATTTATTTATTTTATAATGAGCAAATGAAAATTTATAAAAAAATGTAAAAGCTTTCGGTCATTCAAATACCACAACTTCAATTTATAAGCAGATTTGTAATTTATTTTGGCAAATTTTTGTGTAAGCAAAATCCTCGTGCATACGTGATCATTTAATGGGTGTTGGCAGCTCCGGGTTTATTTTGGTAAAGCCATCATATGGACATCACAAAACCTAACCATGACTGTGTAACGCTTGGTTTACATAAAAATAATAATTCCGCAATTCGAATACATATTTATTTATTACATATCCTTTCATCACTGAACATGTCCTCGTTAAAAATATTAAATATTTCACAGAAAAAAATATCGCTAAAATATTTTCAATGAAAAAAATTGAAGTTGTAATTAAATTAGCAATTCACTTATTAGTCAAGATAGAAACATTATGTTAATTAAGTTAATTGAAAATTTTTAAATTTTAAATTAAAAAATTAATTTATACAACTAACTTTTTAATCAAACTCGGAAGATTAAGTCATTTTAAAAAAGTGATGGATTTTTTTTTAAATTTTTTAAATGAAAAATTATTTTAAACAATACTTATTTTAATCAAAATAAACACACATCGTCGGATAAAACAGTAATTGAAAATAGTTACTAATTTAATTTAAGAAAAGAATTTAGTTTTGCAATCCATATTAATTAAATTTTTAACTGAATCAATTAAAAATTTTATTGAAATTTTCAATCAAATCAATAATTTTTTTATTAAAATTTTTTATACCCAATTAAAACTGTGATTGATACTATCATTTTCGTGATTGAAGACATTTCAAATAAAAAATTAAATGGATCAATTAATTCCGTGTTTGAATCAGAACAAATTTGTGTGTGTTATTGGAAATTTTTTAATTAATTTTAATTATATTTGTTTAGTTTGGCTTGAGGTCATTTAAATAAAAACAGATGTTGTTGTTTTATTGAGTTGTAATTTTTATTTGAAAATATCCAATATATCGAGACATATCCGATGCTCGGCTTCAGGGAAATTAATTTAAATTGAAAAAACAGTGAACTTGTTCAGAAGAGAGAATATTTACAACCGAAATTAATTTTAATTACAATTACTAGACTTCATGGCGTAATTTTGATGATTTTTTGACCCAAAAGTTCAAGACTTTAGAATCCGTGGGCAATGTTCAGCCGTCGACCTCAAAATCAAACAGTAAACCTCAGGAAAAGATATGCAATCCAAAAAATCGGCGCATTCATACTTTCCAGACGAAAATTGAAGAAAAAACTAAAACGAGACCTAATTCAAAAAAAGGACCTCAACCTCTCACCACAGTTAATTGCCAACTTTTCAAGGAAAATCACACTTTAGGAAAATGCCCTAAATTTTTAGAAAAGAACATAAACGATCACATTCATTTTGTAAAAAATAGTCGATCATGTTTTAATTGTCGAACTTGCAATCAACGACATCACACACTTTTACACAAAGGTAGTGGCGCATCGACCACGTCACTTGAACAGGACGCCAGCGTACGACCTAGTACCAGTGCCCAAGCTTTTACAACAACTATACAGTCCACAACACATACTGAACAACCTCACATTACGACTTTAGCTCTCCGAGAGGCGAACCGACCTTCGTTTAGACCTCAGTCGAGAGAAACATTACTCTTCACAGTCCTTGTTGAAATAGAATCGAATGGTCAGAGATATGAAGCTAGAGCGATGATAGATCCAGGATCTCAATCGACTTTTATCTCTGACAAATTGAAAAATCGACTTAGACTTCCGACCAAGCGGAACTTAGTGCATGTCTCAGGTTTGAGTTCATATCCTTTCCCTTGACTTGTTCAATACTCATTAGAAATATTAAATATTTATTACAAGTCATACTGGTTAACAGTCTGGGACCGCAAATTCCTACGGAATTATTACACTTGGGGACATTCTTCCTTGACACGTTTAAAAAATTCACATGTGAAAAAATGCTTATCGCTACTCTTTCGTTTTTTTTTTTTTTTGCATTTATAAACTTCTATTATTTTGACCGATCGAGTGGATGTGGCGGCATTGGTGCTGAACTGGTGAGATCATTGAAGGAATATTCTAAGCTGTCGTCTAAAATACTTAATGGTGGGATAGGTTATCTTGTTTTCTGATACAAAATAATAACAAAAATGTATATTGGTAAACATAATAAATAAACATGTAGGGTTTTTGCTCAGAGCATGCTTAATCATGTACGTGGAACTTTCGAAAAAAAAAACATAATATTTTAATGTGATTTGATATGCAAACACACCGCCACAATACAGCATGATTATTTACATACATCATTACACAATAGCATGTTCATACATACCGTACATACATATTCATGCTAATGACTGATGTTTGATGTTCCATAATAAGTACGATTTGTAATTGAGACTGTTATGATTTTGTCGCCGATGACGACGTAGTTATTGATGATATATTAATAGAGACTACGCCGTACCATATCACATCGTATCTTCCTGCTGCTGCCGTTGCCGCTGTTTTCACTCACACTAATATCGGCAAACATTTTTCGACTTTACTGCTATGGCTGGCTGGTGAAGATTAGAGCGTGAGAAAATTTGTGTGTTGAGATTTTCATTTTTCAATGATTAAAGTTTCTATAATACATGGGACTTTGTTGCTGAGATGCGATATTTAGTTTTAGTTAAACAAAAAAGAAGTGGAACTCTTTTCTTTCTATTTTTTGTTGTTGCGTTCATTTTGGTGTGTTGGCTGATAAGGTTTATGGTTATATGGTGGATGATGTGCATTATGGTGGTATATTATTTTGTTGTTTTTATTGGTAAATATCAGTGGGCTTAAAGAAAATCTATTAAAAAATTGACAACAATGGTATGGGAGAACGTGCACAGACCATCTGTTGAAATAAAAGTTTCCATAGATATTTGAAGGGAATATTTTCATATGGAATAAAAGATGACATTTTTCCCCAATCTATAAAAAATTTAGATATTGCATGCATAAAAAACATAAGGAAATTAAAAAAAAATGTTACATATTAAAGTGCTATCTAGAGTCGATTTTTGACGAAGATTCGTGGAACAATGAATCTTACACTTTTTTCAGGAACGTGAATAAAAAAAATACTTTCCTCCGGAATGAAATTTTAGACAAACGATTTTTTCTTATAAAGTCATTATTTGCCTCTATGACAATTAAAACAAATTTTGAAAAGGATTTTTCTCAATATAAAGGTGAAGAAATACTTTCTCGGAATGAATTTTAGACAAACGATTTTTCTCTCATATAAATATTTTCTCTATGCAATTAAACCAATTTATGACAAAGGTTTTTTACAATTAGAATTTAAGTATGGCACAATATTTTGAACTTTACTAAATCAAGGGAGTCTTTTCATTTTTGTCCAATCGACTTTTGGTGTTTCCCAATCAAGCTTGTTATCTCTTAATAGCGATCAATGACTTACATTTTTTTCGAAGGATAAGTTCAAGTAGCGTTATTCTGTATTCAGATCCATTGTGATTACTTTCTGCCTTATCCACTGAGTGCTGCTTCGTTATTTTAATGACAAGGAAGGGACCTTCTTTTTATACCCGAGTCCAAACGGCGACTTCATATTGCGCGTAAAAAAAATCGAGAAGTTTTTGAAACATTCAATAGGGGATAATCCCACCGCCTTGTACCCTGTATTCAAGACGGAAATGCTAACATTTTGCACTACTGTGGCTCGGAGAATATTTTCGATATCCTTCATCGTCGAGAATTTTCCGAAATCCAATAGTTTCGTAAAAATTTATAAGTCGAATTCTAATTAGATTTTTCTTATTCTGTATATTGATCGATTACTCAACCAACTTTTATTGTATGGTTCAGGAAAATAATGGATTTTGGGCTCAAATTCACGAGTTAAATTACTCGAAACTCTTGGTTATCCTTACAGATGTCCTGGTTCTTTATACTTTTTTTTATCATAGCTCATACACGATACTCATATTTATGTTACACTTCAAATATGATATGAGCAAAATATGAAATCAAAAAAAATTTCAAATTTAGGGCTTTTCTACATTCAGACAAGGAAAATGATCTCACCCTAAACATGTTTCAGAGCCATAATATTTACCTTTCTCACCAAACATAAACATGATTGTCGAAATCACATATATAAAATTTTTCCAGAGACACTAACATGGGTTGCGACAAACATGTTACATGTTTACCGAGGACGAAAGTTAACATTGATCATATTTTGGTTGTGATCTTTATCCCTTTTCTGCGTAGTATATCTAAAGATCCGTAATTTTCATAAAAAATTAAAGGGCTCTGACTAATGTTGATTTTAAATTCCCACTTCAAACATAATGCTTTGGAATAGTACTCTTTGGTTTTACTGCTTAAATTATTTTCTCCCAGTTAATAACTCCCACTAAAATATTAGTCCACTTTTGGCGATAATTAAATTATTTGTCTATAATTATTGTTGTATGTGTAAAAGCTCAATGCTTAAACACTTCATGCCGTTGATAACATGAAACATATTTACACCTGTCATCATGGAGTACTCACCGTGTAAATATCATCATACTCAAATCGTATAAAAATGCCAAAGCTTCATATGTTTCTTTAACACTACAAGTGAAAATGAATATAAAATCGCGATTTCAGGCATCACCGATAGAGCGTTAAAACATGCTTTAACACATGATGATAATGCAACCGCCGCCCACCCACAAACTAACCAGTGTTGATTTGCTTCTGTAGTTTATGTTGTTTGAAGCAATAGACGATGAGGAGGGAGGAGCATGGTTGTTTTTTCGAACACTTTTCCACAAGGTGGAAATTCAGTGGGGCATCAAAATAGTTTGATGATCGGACAGACAACAATCGGATATACGTAAACCAAAAAAAAAAAAACTACTACAACAATCATGATGGTCTGCTTAGGCATGTGTAACAAATCTACAAAAAAAATCACCATTTTCATCAGTCTGGCGTAACGGTTAGTTTACCTGTTGTGTGTGTCTCACTCTCTCTCTCTCTCTTACTGGGTTGAGTAAATTAGGCATACATAACATCATGTTTGAGTAAATGAATTGGTTTAATCTCTAGTTTTTTTGCTCTTGTTATATTTTCATTGTAGTGAGTAATTGAATTAATTAAATAAAGTAGAACAATTTTAGGCTCAATTAAACTAACATCATTGATGAATGCCATGTAACACCGTTACTCTTGTTATATCGAATCAGTTTAATTTTGTCAGATTTGTCGTAGAGAAATATATGGGAAGTAATAGAAGACGTATGTTAGTCACAGTAAGTGTGAAAACTCAAAGATATTTTCACTTTTAAGATATATAACCCTTCTCTTTTTATGAGAAGAGAGCGAAATGTTAAGCCTGTGGCAGGGCTGTGAGCATACAAACATCACTGCCAATCCTTCCATATGCAGCTCTGCCCAAAATTCAAAAAGGCCTACAGCTAGAAAAAATATAATAGCCCTGTTTTTATTAAACATTATATGGTTTCTACATGACATTTAAATTTGCAAAATTGAGAAACCACTTTATAAATCCACTGATATAAGAAAAACAAAATGGTATTGACAACGGAATAAGAATAAAACTCAATACTATTTTGAAAATAATTAAAATATTTTTTAAATTGATTTTAAGAAATAATAAACATTTATTTACATTCAAAGCACACACATTCTTTTTAACCTCAAAGCCATGCTTATTTTGTACACTAAACGTCATCCTCTTTTCACTAGCGCCTTTTTTAAGACGCTATAATCTTGTATAAAGAAATGAGAACGAAAAATTGGGTTTATTATTTATTATATTGGTTTGCTAATTAGTATAAACAAAAATGATGAATTAGTATAAGATAAATTTATCATTTCCCAAATGCAAAACTAATAACGCCTCTTTGAAACATGTATTTAGATGAATGGTTGATGTCTAACAGTACTGGAATACATCTATGGTATATCCATATTCAGAAAAATGATTACTATACATTAGATTGTGTTCATAATTCTACTCTTCACTTTTCTCATCCTTCAAGATTAGTTAAAATCCCCCCCACCCACCTAGAAATTAAAACCCATAATTTTTTTTATTAGCATGACTTGAAGCGACCATAACGACATCTTGCCTCACAATGGAAAAGTGTCAAAACTATATAAAGCTTCTAAGCCGCATGGCGTTACAGATGTGTAATTTTGTTGACATAGTCTTTATGAAATTCGAATGAATTTGGCCAGCATCTTAGACAGCCTAAATGCAACACCATGCTCATCATCACCTTACAAAACTATATGGATGCAATAGAATTACAATAAATGAGTTATTATATATATTACTCAAAGTTTGGTTATTACAAAATTGGTGCAATCGTTTGCTCCCACCCTTGACTATAATTCATTCAAGTTTGTCATCCTAAGCATTGAATTGGAAGTTAAGAAAATTACCTCACTCCAATAAGAGCCTTGTTTTTTTGTAAATGACGAACAGCCACTATTTTCATGGTAATGCTATAATTTGATATATTATTCACATATTTATTTTTATGAACTATTTATCTAGAATTTTTTTATATTTCTTGCAATTGCACATTTTCATTTCTTATCCTTTAGCAGAATTTTGTAGAATCACCTTTTCTTATGGGATGCAAAGTTGTTCATGACAAATCGGAAATCTGCTTAAAAATGGGTGTGGCCGATTTTAGTTTACGACGATAGCCTAGGTTTAGAAAGAAACGGTTTCATTTTATTGTAACTAATTTTAAAATCGCTTTTTATTGGTAAAATTTAAAATCGTTTGTAAGCGTCACAAGGCGGAAGTTGTTGAAGCGGTTAGTAGGAATTTTCATCACTTGAATGTTTTTCTGGTCTGATATTTATTTAAATGTATTACACAATATCTGACAACTAATTGTGCTGTTCTCGAATCACAATGGACTGCCTA
>PGFW01007007.1:15994-30044 GCA_003123925.1 Haematobia irritans
TAATAGAAATTTGTCCCAAATTTTATTTTTATGAAAATTTACAAATTTTATTTCTATAGAAAGAATTTGCCAAATTTCTTTCTATAGAAATTTTGTCAAAATTTTATTTCTATAGAAAATTTTGTAACAAATTTTATTCTATAAGAAAATTTTTGTCAAATTATTAGTATCTATAGAAATTTTGTACAAAATTTTATTTTTATAGAATTTGTAAAATTTTTATATCTATAGAAAATTTTGTCAAAATTTTATTTCTATAAGAAAATATTTTGATTAAAATTTTTATTTTAATTGAAAATTTTATATTATAGAAATTCTGTCAAATTTTATTTCTATAGAGCAAATTTTGTCAAAATTTTTGTTTCTATAGAAAATTTTGTCAAATTATATTATTTATGTATCGAAAAATTTTACAAAAATTTTATTTATTCTATAGAAAAATTTTATTTCTTATGTTAGCAAAATATTCTATTCTATCAAGTAAAAATTTTGTTTAAAATTTATTTCTATTACAAAAATTTTTTGTAAAAAATTTTATTTCTATAGAAAATTTGTCAAACATTTTGTTTCTATAGAAAATTTTGTCAAATATTTTTGTATATCTATAGGAATTTTGTACAAATTTTATTTCTATAGGAAATTTTTGTAAAAATTTTATATCTATAGAAAATTTGTCAAAATTTTATTTTCTATAGAAAATTTTGCTAAAGTATTTCAAGAATTTTGCTAAAAATTTTATTTTAAGAAATTTGTCAAAATTTTTAATCTATAGAAATTTTGTCAAAATTTTGATTTCTATTAGAAAATTTGTTCAAATTTATTTTATCGAAAATTTTACAAAAATTTATTTCTATCAGAAAAATTTTCAAAATTTTCTTTCTAAGAAATTTGTCAAAATTTTATTTCTATAGAAAATTTTGTAAAAATTTATTTCTATAGAAAAATTTTGTCAACATTTTTTTCTTATAAAATTTTGTCAATATTTTATCTATAGGAAATTTTTAGAATTTATTTCTAAGGAAATTTTGTAACAAATTTTATTTCTAAGAAAATTTTGTAAAATGTTATTATCTAAGAAAATTTTGCTAAAAATTTTTTTATAGAAAATTCCTGTCAAATTTTATTTCTATAGAAGATTTTGTCAAAATTTTATTGATTTCTATAGAAATTTTGTCTGAAATTTTGTTTCTATACGAAAATTTCTGTCCAAAATTTTGATTTCTATAGAAAATTTTGTTCAAATAATTATATTTTTATCGAAAATAATTTTTTGCAAAACATTTCTGGTAATAAATACTTATAGATTTCTATAGAAAATTTGTTGCAAATTTTATTTTAATCGAAAATTTTGCAAAATTTTGTCAAAAAATTTATTTTCTATAGAAAATTTTTGCTAAAAATGTTATTTCATAGAAAATTTGATAAACATTTTATTTTATAGAAATTCTGTCAAAATACATTATTTCTATAGAAGTTTTTGTCAAAATGTTATTTCTATAGAAAATTTTGTCAAGAATTTTGTTTCTATGAAAATTTTACAAATTTTATTTTATTGAAATTTTACGAAAAATTTTTTTCTATAGAAAATTTGTCAAAATTTTCTTTTCTATAGAAATTTTGTCAAAATTTTATTTCTGTAGAAAATTTGTCAACATTTATTTCCATAGAAAATTATTGTCAATATTTTAATCTATCGGAAATTTTGAACAAATTTTATTTCTTAGGATTTTGTAAAAATTTTATATCTATAGAAAATTTTGTCAAAATTTTATTTCTATAGAAAATTTGGCCAAAAATTTTATTTCTATAGAAAATTTGTTAAAGTTTTATTTCTATAGAAAGATTTTATTATTATAAACAATTTTGTCAAAATTTTATTTCTATAGGAAATTTTGCCAAAATTTTGTTTCTATAGAAAATTTTTTTAAACATTTTATTTCTATAGAAAATTTTTGGCAATATTTTATGTCTATAGGAAATTTTGTACAAATTTAATTTCTATAGAATATTTTGCTAAAATTTTATATCTATAGAAAATTCTGTCAAAATATTATTTCTATAGAAGTTTTTGTCAAAATTTTATTTCTATAGAAAATTTTGTCAAAATTTTGTTTCTATAGAAAATTTTGTACAAATTTTATTTTTATCGAAAATTTTACAAAAATTTTATTTCTATAGAAAAATTTGTCAAAATTTTATTTCTATAGAAAATTTGGCCAAAAATTTTATTTCTATAGAAAATTTTGCCAAAACTTTAAATATCTAAAGAAAATTTTATTATTATATAAACAATTTTGTCAAAATTTTATTTCTATAGAAAATTTTGTTAAAAATTTTATTTTATAGAAAATTTTATTAAAAATTTTATTTCTATAGAAAGTGTTTGTCAATATTTTATATCTATATGAAATTTTGTAAAAATTTTATTTCTATAGGAATCCTGTTGTCCATTTTGTAAAAAACCTAGGTGAACCAGTCATTCCGGTTTTTTTTAATAATACCATCCATCGCTTTAGAAAAATAGGCTGGTTTCTTAAGCGTGTATAAATATAACCATAGCAATAGTCGAGCACATGTTTACGTTGGGGAAAATCTGTTTCTTATGGGAAGGGCAAAATCCGCGACGGAATACCGTTTTCTATGTTTTAGGGTTTAGAAATTAGAAATGTTAACAGTTTTAACAATTTTTTCTGCCCCTAGCAAGAATCTTGGGTTATATATAAAAAGAAAACAAAGTAATTTTTTTTTGGTATATTTATTATTTTATTTAAGAATTTCCATTTTTTTATATATTTTTGGAACATTTTTCTTGATGTTTTATTTATTTATTTATTTTCTTCCAAGAAATATACGAAAAGCTTATAGCTTTTGATATTTGTGGATTGTTCAATTTCATTCCGTATTTTTTATTTTCATTTTTATTAAATTTTAAATATTAATAATACTCCTTTAAGCTAATTATATTTAATAATATTTTTGTTTTTTGTTTTTCTTACATTTTTTTCAGTTTATTTTAAGTTAAATACACATTTGATAATAGGTTATTTATGTTTATGCATATAAATAAAAAAATGTAAATAATAACGCATATCTCTATAAAGGATGATTGAGGATTAAATATATATATTTTTTTAAAACAAAATATATAAAACTAAATTAAAAAACAAAAAAAAACTTTGTAAAAGTTTTAATATACAAAGAATTATCGAATTAATAATGAAGACATTTTATGGGCTATGAAGAGGATATTTATATATATACAAGTAGTATAAATGTATCTTTATAGTAGAAAGACTTGGAATATCAAGAAATTTTATTTCTTTTTATTTTTTTTTAGGATTTGGACTAATTACAGATATATAATAGACTTAGTATTAATTCTTATCAATATAAAGGTAATTTGGTAAAATTCTAAAAAAAATGTTTAAGCAGTTCTTTAGTTGTGTTTTTCCTTAAAGTTAGGAAAATTTATTACAAATAAAAAATGTTGAATATATACACATAAGATTTTAGGAAAATAAAAAAAAGAAAATCAATTTCACTTCACAAAACATAATTTTTATATGTAAATGAGAATATAGTTTTTTTACAGATCTAATCAGCTAATTTGTTCAACCATTTATTTATTTATTTTTTTGTTTTGTATAACTACATAATAATTTTAGTTTAGAATATTATGAGTAAGAATATGCTTTGATGCTGTTTAAAATATATATATTTTTTTATTTATTTATTATTACACAAAGAAACTTAGTTGGGGGAGTTTTTTTTAAATCTTTCTGTTTTTTTTTTTCATTCAGTTCTGTTATTAGGGATTTTGTTTTTAAATACATTTCCGTATTTGAATATTTGGTTTTCTTTTTTTATTTTTTGATTAGTCTCTCTTTTATATCCATTAAACAAAAGAATGAAATCTTTTAATTTTATATGTTTGTTTATATTGGCAAGCATTTGTTTTTTTTATTGATTAGGAAATGTCCATGTTTGCCTTAATGGATGAAAATAAAGAATATTAACTTCATACAGGCTAGATGACTGGGAGTGTTAGAAATATGTGAAAATATTTTTTTTGTGGACTCATATCACACAGATAAAAAAATTCAGAATCCATTCTCTTTTAATGGAAAGTACAAAAAAATCCAAATATCTCCAACATATGGATTTGAGTTGACCCATAAAGGCCATAAGAAAATTAAAATTGTTTTTTATACTAAAATTGTTAATATAATTAATAATTTTCCAACAATTTCGATTCGCTAATGCTAAAAAGCAAAAGTTAATGGATTCTGAAATTGTAATATTTTCCAACAATTTCGATTCGCTAATGCTAAAAAGCAAAAGTTAATGGATTCTGAAATTGTAATGACCATCTCCGTATCATCTACCCTGTATATTTATTAATTTACTTATTGTTGTTTTTTTTTTTGTTTTAATTTAAAGTTAGGTGATTTTTTTTTATATTATTGTATTAACCTTAACATATTTTTGTTTGGAAACATATATACTCTAGCGGGGAAAACTTAACAGAAAGTTTTCATAGAAAACATTTTAGATATATATAAAAAAAAAACAAAAATAACATAAATTCATTTTTTTATTATAGTTATGGATCTAAACATAATTGTGAAATATTATTTGAATTTACAAAAATAAAATAAAAATCTTACAAAACTATGCCCATAAGCCTCACACAATTTTTTTTATGTGTATAGTTTTGCACATTCTCAAGTAATAATATTTACATATATACATAAATGTATATATGCTAGGACTTAATATTAATAATAATTATTAACCTTAACCACATAAGATTTTAGGCAAGTTCTTCTTTAATAAGAAGAAAATAAACGAAAAAAAATCCAAGATGCTTTTCCCTTATAACAAGAAAGCCACATTAAGGGAGAGATATTTCAAGCGAACTAATTATGGTCTATAGGAAAGGGGAGCAAAGATCAATCGATATTCGAATTTAAAGAAAATCGATTTTCTTCAAATCCAAAGAAAAAACTACTTTTATATATGCATTATTGAATGATTTCATTAAAAAATATTTAATAGTTATTAGAATTAAAAAAAAAAAAAAACGATGTTTATTTTTAACTATTGAAATCGATATTTGAATTTTAATAAAATCGATTTTCCGAAATCCTAAAAAAATCGATTTTTTATATATATATTAAATGTTTTTCTAATTTATTAGAAAAATTAATAATATAATTTTGAGAAAATCGATTTTTTATAATGAAAATATCTACTATTCAATATTTAAAAAAAATATATATAAAATCATTTAATATATAAAACAATTTTCGATTTCAGTATTTGAAAAAAAAAAAATTCTCAAAAATTTGATTATTAAATTTTTTTCAATAAAAAAAATCGATTTTTTTGGAATTTGAAAATATCGATTTTCTTAAAATTCAAATATTGATTTCATTATTTGAAAAAAGAAAAATCGAGTGGGGTTGTAAGTAAGGGGTTTCAAAAATATTTAATAATCGAATTTTGATAAAATCGATTTTTTTCAAATATTGAAATAATCGATATTTGAATTTTAATAAAATCGATTATTCGAAATCCTAAAAAAATCGATTTTTTATATATATATTAAATGGTTTTATAATTTATTAAAAAAAATGAATAATCGAATTTTGAGAAAATCGACTTTTTATAATGAAAATATCTACTATTCAATATTTAAAAAAAATATAAAATCATTTAATATATAAAACAATTTTCAATTTCAGTATTTGAAAAAAAAATTCTCAAATATTTGATTATTAATTTTTTTTTCAATTTTTTGGAATTTGAGAATATCGATTTTCTTAAAATTCAAATATTGATTTCATTATTTGAAAAAAGAAAAATCGAGTGGGGTTTCAAAAATATTTAATAATCGAATTTTGATAAAATCGATTTTTTTCAAATAATCGATATTTGAATTTTAATAAAATCGATTATTCGAAATCCTAAAAAATCGATTTTTTATATATATATATTAAATGTTTTTATAATTTATTAAAAAAAATGAACAATCGAATTTTGAGAAAATCGATTTTTTTATAATGAAAATATCTACTATTCAATATTAAAAAAAATATAATATCATTTAATATATAAAACAATTTTCAATTTCAGTATTTGAAAAAAAAAATTCTCAAAATTTGATTATTACGTTTTTTTCAATAAAAAATCGTTTTTTTTTTTTTGAATTTGAAAATATCGATTTTCTTAAAATTCAAATATTGATTTCATTATTTGAAAAAAGAAAAATCGAGTGGGGTTTCAACAATATTTAATAATCGAATTTTGATAAAATCGATTTTTTTCAAATATTGAAATAATCGATAATTGAATTTTAATAAAATCGATTTTTGGAAATCCTAAAAAATCGATTTTTTTTATATATATTAAATGTTTTTATAATTTATTAAAAAAATTAATAATCGAATTTCAGAAATCGATTTTTTTATAATGAAAAATATCTACTATACAATATTAAAAAAAAAATTATAAAATCATTTAATATATAAAACAATTTTCAAATTTGATTATTTTTCTCAAAATTTGATTATTAAATTTTTTTCAATAAAAAATCTTGTTTTTTTATTTGAATTTTAATAAAATCGATTTTCCGAAATCCTTAAATAACCCATTTTTTATATATTATATTGTTTTTAAATTTATTAAAAAAAATATATATTTAATAGTAGATATTTGAAAGTTGAAAAAAAATCGATTTTTCTTTCAAATATTGAATTTTAATAAAATCGATTTTCCAAAATCTAAAAATCGATTTTTATATATATTACATGTTGTTTTAATTTATTAAAAAATATTTAATAATATATATTCGAATTTTGAGAAAATCAATTTTTCTTTTTTTCAAATATTGAAATCGATATTTGAATTTTAAGAAAATCGTGTCTTCAAATCCCAAAAAATCGATTTTTATTGGAAAATATGTAATAATAAAATTTTCTTTTTTCAAACATTGAAATCGATATTTAAAGTTAAAAAAAATAGATTTTCCGAATTCCAAAAAAAAAGATTTTTATATATATTTGTTTTAATTTTAAAATATATTTAAATTTGAATTTTGAGAAAATCGATTTTTTGTTTTTCAAATATTGAAATCAATATTTGAATTTTATGAAAAATCGATTTTCTTCAAATTGTAAAAAATCTATTTTTATATATAATAAATTATTTTTTTTAATTTATTAAAAAATATTTAATAATAGGTGTTCGAATTGTTAAAAAATCGATTTTCTTTTTCAAATGTTGAAATCGATATTAGAATTTTAATACAATTAATTTTCCGAATAATTTATTGTATAATTAATTAATTTTGTATAATTTATTACAAAATAATGAATAGTAGATATTTGAATTTTGAAAAAATCGTTTTTTCTCAAATACTGTAATAGATTTTTAAAGTTTTAAGAAAATCAGTTTTTTTTCAAATCCTAAAAAATCGATTTTTATATTTAAATGGTTTTTTAATTCATTAAAAAATATTAATAAGAGATATTTGAATTTTTAGAAAATTGATTTTTCTTTTTCAAATATTAAAAATCGATATGTGAATGTTAAAAAAATCGATCATAAAAATCGATTTTTATTGAAAAATATTTAATAATCGAATTGAGAAAATCTTCTTTTTTCAAATAATGAATTCGATATTTGATTTTAATAAAATGATTTTCCAAAATCCTAAAAAAAGAAACAGATTTTTTATATAATTATTAGCGTGTTTTGTAGCCGAACGAGCTCTATCGATCGACTAAGATGTATGGAAACAGCTGAGTTTTGTTCGACTATACAGAAACATGCTATAAATGTTTTTTTCTTTTTTAATTTATTAAAAAAATAATCGAATTATAAGAAAATCGATCTTTTTTCAAATATTGAAATCAATATTTTGAATTTTAATAAATCGATTTATTCAAATCCTAAAAACCCGATTTTTATATTTATTAAATGTTTTTTTTTTTTTTAAACTTATAAGTTTAAAAAAAAAAAAAACATTTAATAAATATAAAAATCGGGTTTTTAGGATTTGAATAAATCGATTTTATTAAAATTCAAATATTGATTTCAATATTTGAAAAAAGATCGATTTTCTTATAATTCGATTATTTTTTTAATAAATTAAAAAAGAAAAAAACATTTATAGCATGTTTCTGTATGTCGAACAAAACTCAGCTGTTTCCATACATCTTAGTCGATCGATAGAGCTCGTTCGGCCTACAAAACACGCTAATAATTTATATAAAAAATCTGTTTCTTTTTTAGGATTTTGGAAAATCCATTTTATTAAAATTCAAATATCGAATTCATTATTTGAAAAAAGAAGATTTTCTCAATTCGATTATTAAATATTTTTCAATAAAAATCGATTTTTTATGATCGATTTTTTTAACATTCACATATCGATTTTAATATTTGCAAAAAGAAAAATCAATTTTCTAAAAATTCAAATATCTCTTATTAAATATTTTTTTAATGAATTAAAAAACCATTTAATATATAAAAATCGATTTTTTAGGATTTGAAAAAAAACTGATTTTCTTAAAACTTTAAAAATCTATTACAGTATTTGAGAAAAAACGATTTTTTCAAAATTCAAATATCTACTATTCATTATTTTGTAATAAAAGTTAATACAAAATTATATAAATTACACAATACAATTTTCCGAAAATTAATTGTATCTAAAAATTCTAATATCTATTTAGACATTTGAAAAAAAGAAAATCTATTTTTTCAACAATTCGAACCACCCTGCCCAGCCCCGCCCCCCGCCCGGTACGTGTTGGTCATCGTCAACGCACGACGGGACATACAAGAGAGCGCGTCGCCCGTCAAGTTGAGTTACCAGAATATCCCATCGCGGGACGGTGGCGCCCCGTCGTCCTAATTATTAAAATATTTTTTAAATAAAAATTAAAAACGCCATTTAAATATATATAAATATCCGACTTTTTAAGAAAAATGTTGAAAAGAAAATTCGATTTTTCATAAAATATCTAAATATGGTGAGTGTTCAGTAATTGTGAAAAACCCGAAAAAATCGATTTTTTCACAAATTCAAATATTTAAAATATATTATTAATTAAAAACACAATTATGATAATTTTAATATATAAATAATAAATTGTTTTATTTTTTGGAAAATTCACGGAAAATCTACTTCTCGAGTTTAAACTTTAATATCGACTATTCATATGTTCGAAAAAGAAAATTTCCCAAAATTAGATATATAAATATTTATACCCTTCACACCACTACTGTGGGTACAGGGTATTAATAATTTTCAATAAAAAATCGTTTTTGGGATTGAAGACACGATTTTCTTAAAATTCAAATATCGATTTCAATATTTGAAAAAAAGAAAAATTGATTTTTCTCAAAATTCGAATATATATTATTAATATTTTTTAATAAATTAAAACAACATGTAAATATATAGTAAAACCTCGATTTTATTCAACTTTCGAGAGAATATCTAACCTGATTAAATATATATTTTTTATAAATTGTAAAACACATAATAATATATAAAAAAATGGTTATTTAAGGATTTCGGAAAATCGATTTTATTAAAATTCAAGATAAAAAACAAGATTTTTTTTGAAAAAAATTTAATAATCAATTTTGAGAAAAAATAATCAATTTTTGAAAATTGTTTTATATATTAAATGATTTTAGGTAATTTTTTTTTTAAATACATTGATAGTAGTATTTTTCATTAATAAAAAATCGAATATCTCTGAAAATTCGATTGATTAACTTTTTTTAATAAATGTATAAAAAAACATTTAATAATATTAAAAAAATCGATTTTTTAGGATTTTCCAAAAGATCCGGATTTATTTAAAATTCAGTTATCGATTAATTTCAAATAAGAAATAGACAATTTGAAAAAAATCGTAGTTTTATCAAAATTACGATTATTAAATAATTGTTGAAACCCACTCGATTTTTTCTTTTTTATCAGAAACTAATGAAATCAATATTTGAATTGTATTTAAGAAAATCGGGAATATTTTAATTCCAAAAAATTATAAGTAAACGATTTTCTTATTGAAAAAGAATGTATATAATCAAATTTTTGAGAAGAGAAATTTTTTTTCAAATACTGAAGATTGAAATGTTTTAATATATTACAGAGATAGATATGTATATAGAAAAAATTTTTTTTATTTAGATATTACAATAGTAAGATATTTTCATTATAATCTATAAAAATCGATTTTCTCTAAATTACGAATTGATTCGACTTGCTTTATTTTTAATAAATTATAAAAACGATTTTTAATATATAATAAGTAAAAAAATGCGAATTTTTTAGGATTTACGAAAATAATCGATTTATATTAAATTCAAGATATAAATCGAGATTATTTGAAAAAAATTAATCGATTTTAATCAAAGATTCACGTAGATTATTAAAATATTTTTTGCAAACCCCACTCGATTTTTTCTTTTTTCAAAAAATAATGGAAATCAATCATTTCGAATTTTAAGGAAAATCGAATATTCATCAATTCCAAGATTGAAAAAAAAATTAATAATTCAAATATTTGAAGACCATTTTTTTTTTGCAAATACTTGAAATTGAAAATTGTTTTATATATTAAAATGAGTTCTTAAATATTTTTTTTATAATTATTGAATAGTAGCATATTTCATTGATAAAAATAAGCTGCGATTTCTTAAATTCGAATTATTCATTTCGTTTTTTTAAATACAAGTTATACAAACCAATCATATATTATATACAAAATCGATTTTTATAGATATTATCCGATAAAATCGAATTTGTAATTTAAAATCAAGATTATCGATTATTTTCAATAATTTGAAATAAAAAAATCGATTTTATCAAAATTGCGATTATTAAATATGTTTTGGAGAAACGCAGCCTTACTATACAAACCGCCACTCGAATTTTATCTATATTTTGATTACCAACATAAATAGAATCAAATAAATTTGAATCTTTAAAGAAATCGATATTTTTCAAAATTCCAAAAAAAATCGACTTTTTTTTTATTGAAAAAAATTGTCAATAATCAATTTTTTGAGAGAAATTTCTTTTTTTCAGAAATACTGAAGGTTATAAATCGATAAATTGTTTTATATCATTAAATGATTTCTATATTATATTATTTTTTTAAAAAATATTGAATAGGTAGATATTTTCATAATTTAAACAAAATCGATTCTCTCAAAATTATTTATTAATTTTTCCTAATAAAATTGGAAAACATTTAATATATATATAAAAAAAATCGAATTTTTTTAGGATTTTGTTCGGAAAAAAACATCCGATTTTATTAAAAATTCAAATACCTCGATTATGCATATAGTTTCAAGATAAATAAAACATACAGTATAATTCTTTTTTGTTTAATTCTAGATAACTAAGTTAAATTAACTCTTCTCTATAAGGTGGAAATCATTCAAATAAATGGCAGTATAATAAAAGTAGGTTATCTTTTGCTTTGGATAGTTGAAGAAAAAATGAAATGTTTCTTTAAAAATTCGAATATCGATTTTTTAAAGAAAGAATAGCCATAAATTAGGTTCGCAGGATTGAAATATCTATCCCTTAATGTGAGCTTCTCTTGTTATACGACGGGAAGCATCATTGCGATGTTTTTTTCGGTTGTTATTTTCTCTTGCCGGAATGTGAAAGAAAGAAGCTTGCCTAAACCATTTAAACTGTGTGTAACAGGAAACGAGTATATAAATGAGATGTTTAGTTATTAAAGCATTGAAAGATTCCTAGCATATATACCAAATTGTAATGGTTATATAGCGTATATATGATAAAATATATATTAAATGTACCTAATAATATGTAAAGAATGTGCATTTAAATCTAGTACACGATAAGAAAGCAAAAGTTAGTGTGAGGATTAATGGGCATAAGTTTTTATAGATTTTTTATGTTTTATTTTGTAAAATTCAAATAATATTTGCACATTATGTTTAGATCCAATAACTATAGAGTATTAATAAAAAAATTGAAATATTATGTATATTTTTGTTTCGTTTTTTTTTTTATATCATTCTAAAATGTATTTTGCTATGGACTTTCTGTTAAGACTTTCCCGCTAGAGTATATATCGTTTCGCCAAACAAAATATGTTGACAGGTTAATACAATATATAATAAAAAAAAAGAAAATTATCACCTAACTTTAAATGATAAAAGACAAAAATAAAAAAACAACAATAAACGTAACAATTACATAAATCATACAGGAGTTAAAAATGAAATACGGAAGAATGGTTATTACAATTTCAGAAATCACCATTAACTTATTGCTTTTTAGCATTAAGCGAATCGAAATGTATCGTTGGAAAAATATTACAATTTCAGATCCCAAATTAACTTTTGAGCTTTTTTAGCATTAGCGAATGCGAAATTGTTGGAAAATGTAATTATTATATTAAGCCATTTTACGTTATAAGAACAATTTTAATTTCTTATGGGCCGTTGTTAATGGGTCAACTCAATCGCATATGTTGCGAGATATTTGGATTTTTTCTTTGTAGCTTTACACCATTAAAAGAGGAAATGGATTCTGAATTGTTTTATCTGCTGTGATAACAGTGAGTCCCGACAAAAAAAAATATTGTTCACATATTTCTAACACTCGACGGCCCAGTCCATCTAAGCCCTGGAGTATGGAAGTTAATATTCTATTATATTTTCCATCCGAGCCATTAAGGCAAACATGCGCAATTTCCTATCCAAATAAAAAAAAAAAATGCCTTGGGCCAGGATATAGGAACAAACATAATAAATTAAAAGTTCATTTCTTTTGTTTGGAATGGAATAAATAAGAGACTGACTCAAAAAAAATAAAAAAAAGAAAACCAAATATTCAATAAGAGAAATGTAATTTAAAAACAAAAATCCCTAATAACCAGAAACGTGAATGAAAAAAAAAACCAGAAAAGATTTTAAAAAAAAAAAACTTCCCCCCCAACTAAGTTTCTTTGTGTTTAATAAATAAAACTAAATATAAAAAAAATATAATAATATTTTCAAAGAACGCAGCAAAATCAAAGCATATTCTTAACCTCATCAATATTCCTAGTAACAACTAAAATTACTTAATGATGTTAATACGTAAAAACTACCAAAGAAAAAAATAAATAAATAATAAATGGTTGAACGAAAATTAGCTGATGAGATCTGTAAAAAATTATAATTCTTCATTTACATATGAAACAATTATGTTTTAGTTGAAGTGAGAAATTTGATTTTCTTTTAATATAAATATCTATTGAATTTTACCTAAAAATCTTATGTGTAATAAGGGATATACGTTTGAAATCGCATTGTGCTTTTATTTGTCTCACATTAAAATATTTCCTAAACTTATAAGGAAAAAACAACACTAAGAACTGACTTAAATTCTACGATTTTTTTCTTAAAATTTTTACCACAAATTACCTTTAATAATTTGATAAGATATTAAAATACTAAAGTTCTATTATACTATCTGTATAGTAGTACACAGAATCCTAAAAAAAAGAATAAAAAAGAATAAAAATTTCTTTGATATTCCAAGTCTTTCGCTAGACTATACGGAAGATAGCAATAATATAAACTACTAGGGTATGATAATAATATAATAAAATGAAGTTTAAGTATCAACATTCAATACCCAATAAATAAATGTCTTTCAAATTATTAAATGTATCCGCATAATACCTTATGTAATATTAAAACTTTTAATAAGAGACGAAAGTATTTTTTTTTGTTGTTTATGAATGTTAAGCTTTCTATTATATTTTGTTTTAACAAAAAATATAATAAGTGTTTAATCCTCAAACTTCATCCGCCTTTATAGAGATATAGCTGTTATATTTTACATTTTTATTAATTTATAAATGCAATTGAAGCACATAAAATAAAGTACTAAATTGAATCAAATTGTATTTAAACCTATTAAAATAAACTGAAAAAAATGTAAGGAAAACAAAAATATTAGTTAACTATAATTTAGCTTAAAGAGTTAATC
>PGFW01007011.1:6023-16820 GCA_003123925.1 Haematobia irritans
CACCTTTAATACATTAATGAAAGGCCCAAATATTAATTCGTCCGGGGATAAAATAATTTTTTTCAATACTCTTGAGAGTCAAGTAGTTGTTTTAGATGCAGGTTATCAGTTTTCAGAATATAGTGAAATAGAAGACGTCTATGAAAGTTGATAAATGTGCAGGCAATGAAATATTTCCCTAAGTTTCTTAAGAGTGCATGAATGAAATTTCACTTCTTTATTGTACTTTTTAAAAAATGATAACCTCATCTGAATACCCGAATTTTAAAGTTCACAAGATTACCTATACCGAAGGCAATCAATCCACAATCTGAGGAAAATTATAGGTCAATATCGATTGTTTCTACGACAGATAAAGTATTTGAAAGGACTTTATTTGAAAATGTGTTAGGCTATTTTGAGGAGAATAATTTTCTTTCTGATTTTCAATTTGATCAGGAAAGGATGTGCTACTGAGGATACTGCATAGAAAAATCTTATCGAAGATGTTGAAGAAAAAGCTGGAGGTTTTATTTGAAAACGCTTACCTATAAAACTTGCACAAATCATAGAATACTAGTTTGAAAAGCCCGTCAAACGACGGTCGAAAAAAATAAATGTTTTTTTGTTCTCGCACCACAAAATTTCATTTTTGGAAATGTCTTTCTGCTTTTTATTTGTGTTTGTTGTTCTTTTGTGAACATGACTCGCTTTGTTTGTTTCTAGAACAACAACGAAACAACCAAACACACATGTGTAAATGAAATGGCGCAAAAACCTGTCCGAAAAGAACCTGCCTATTCAGCGATGAAGCACTTGGAGAGTGCAATAAAGAGATATTTCCAAACGTGCATATTCTTTTAAAAATTTTGGTCACTTTGCCAGTTACTCAGGGATGGAAAATACAATTTTTAAGAAAGTACAAAAAATGTATTTTTGAGCGGAAAGGTACTTTTTACTAAATTTCAACAAAAATTTCACTGGAAAATTATTGTCAAGAGACTGAAATTTAAAGAAAATAAAATTTTGACAAAATTTTCTATATAAATAAATTTGCAAAAAATTTTCTATAGAAATAAAATTTTGCCAAAAAAAATCTGTTAAAGAAAAAAATGTTTGCAAATTTTTTTCTATAGAAATAAAATTGTTACAAAATTTCAATTGAATATAAATGTGAAAAATTTTCTATAAAATAAAATTTTGGCAACATTTTCTACCGAATAAAGAAATCTAATATAGAATCGCATTCTTTTTTCGACTAAAACATTCTTGAAGTTCAATAAAATCCTGTTTTGACTATGTCTTTTACAAAATCGAGATTTTCTTCCCACATGAACATGTCTGTTTTGCCATATTTTGTAAAAGACTATTAGCAAATAGGTTGATAAAGACTTTCCTCAAAATATTAATATATTTGTCAAAGCTATAGTACATAAATCTGATATCGACTCAAAAATGTCTACACAAAAGTACTAAATCATTCGCGGGTGTTACTACACGGTACTGACCGGCCGTGAAAAGTATTGAAAAAAGTACATATAGTACTGCCATTTTCCAATCCCTGCAGTTAACACGTACTCATCCGAACTTCTCATTATTCAACAATGAAGAGATTAACAACGATATCTTTAGAAATTCTGTGACTAGCGAGATAGACTCAATGAATTGGCATTAATGTGCCCGACTGAGAAGTTAATGAATTTATTGGCTGCCCAAAAAGCCTGTCGACTCAATTCAATATAATAAAATAAGTAAGGAATGTCTAAAGTCGGGCAGGGGCGACTATATTATACCCTGCCACACTTTGTAGATCTAAATTTCCTGATACCATATCACATCGTCAAATGTGTTGGGGGCTATATAATTAAAGGTTTGCCCAAATACACCTACAATTTAACATTATCCACTCGATCTGGACAGAATTTGATAGACTTTCTTACAAAATCTATAAGACTCAAGATTTTAAGTCGGCTAATGCGACTAGAGGTGGAACAGCTAATGATAGTAAAAAACAAGTTAGGAAAGTCTAAAGTCCGGCGGTACGACGTAATATTATACCCTGCACCACTTTGTAGAACCTAAGAATTTTCGATTACCATATCACAATCCGTTAAATGTGATTGGAGGCCTATATATATAAAGGTTTGTCCAAATACATACATATTAAATATCACATCGATCTGGACAGAATTTGATAGACTTCTACAAAATCTTATCGACGTCAAATTTAAGTCGCTGCTAATGCCCAACTAGGGCGAAACACGAATTGTTGAGTTAAAAAATATGGGAAACATTTAATCTGAAGCCAGATTATTAAGGAAACTTCGCAAAGTTTAATTTATGATTTATCGCTCGATTATATATGTATTAGAAGTTTAGGAATAATTAGAGTCAATCTTTACAACTTTTCGACTAAGCAAGTTGGCGATTTACAAGGAAAATTGTTGTATTTTGACCATTTTTTGATCGAAATTCAGAAAAAACATATAATGCGGAGCTATATCTAAAATTCTGAACCGATTTCAACCAAAATTATGCACGCATAGCTACAATGCTAAATTCTACTCCCTGTGTAAAATTCAACTAAATCGGAGTTTAAACTTGGCCTCTACGGTCATATTGATGGTAAATCCGGGCGAAAGCTATATAATGGGAGCTAATATTAAATCTGAACGATTTATCAACTAAATTTTTGCACGCCCATAGCAACAATGCTTAATATCTACTCCCTGTGCAAAATTTCAACTAAATCGGGAAGCAAAAATTAGCCTCTGTTGGTCATATTGAGAAGCTGTAAATCGGTGCGAAAAGCTATATATGGAGCTCTATATCTAAATCATGAACCATTTCAACCAAATTTTGGCACGCATAGTACAATGTCATCTCTACTCAACTGTTGCAAAATTTCAATTAAATCGAGTAAAAGATTGGCCTCTGTGGTCATTTGAGTGATACATCGGTGCGAAACGCTATAATATGCGACTATAATCTTAAATCTGAACCGATTTCAACTAAATCTTGACACACATAGCTACAATGACTAATTCTACTTCCCTTGTGCAAAATTTCAACTAAATCGGTAGCAAAAAATTTGCCCTCTGTTGGTCATTATAATCTCTCTCTTGAAGACAAACTGCTTAAACAGATATTTTATCGCTTTAATACATTAATGAAAGGCCCAAATATTAATTCGTCCGGGGATAAAATAAATTTTTTCAATACTCTTGAGAGTTCAAGTAGTTGTTTTTAGATGCAGGTTATTCGTTTTCAGAATATAGAAAACTAATAACAGAAGACGTCTATGAAAGTTGATAAATGTGCAGGCAATGACAATATTTCCCTTAAGTTTCTTAAGGAGTGCATGAATGAAATTTCACTGTCTTTATTGGTACTTTTTAACAAAATGATAACCTCATCTGAATACCCCGATATTTTAAAAGTTCACAAGATTATTCCTATACCGAAGGCAATCAATCCACAATCTGAGGAAAATTATAGGTCAATATCGATTGTTTCTACGACAGATAAAGTATTTGAAAGGACTTTATTTGAAAATGTGTTAGGCTATTTTGAGGAGAATAAATTTCTTTATGATTTTCAATTTGGGTTCAGGAAAGGATGTGGTACTGAGGACGCAGTTTTAACTGTAGTGCAATATATATGTCAAGGATTAGATAAGGGTTTCAATGGTGTTGCGGGAATATTCTTTGATTTTTCGAAAGCATTTGATATGGTAGACCATCAATTTTGTTAAGGAAACTGGAGTTTTATGGGATTAAGGGATCTGAACTGAAACTATTTGAAAATTATTTCAAGAATAGAAAACAATTTGTGCAGATCAATCAATCAAAAAGCGCTCTGGAAACAGTTAGGTATTGCATAGCACAAGGTAGTGGACTTGGTCCGTTACTATTTGCGATTTACTTGAATTATATTAAGAATCTTTCTTTTTCTGGTAAACTCTTTATGTTTGCCGATGATGTTTGTTTATTTTACCCCTACATGTATAATTCAATATTGGAAAATAATATAGAGAGACATTCTGCTTTGTTGTTTGATTTTTTCCAGATTAAATCAATTAGTTTTGAATCCTGGAAATACCAAAATGGTCCGATTTCTTTCGAATTCTACTTGTATTAGCTAGGATTTCCATATTTTTGTTAATGGAAGTCTGGTTCAGGAGGTACGATCAGCAAAATATCTTGGTGTTTTACTTCAGAGTACTATGTCATGGCATTTACACATTGAAGAGGTGAGGAAGAAAGTTGCTCCCGCAGTAGGTATTTTACATAAATTGAAATGGAAACTTGATGAGGGAACGAAACTTACGATTTTCCAGTCATTGATAAATTACCTGGCCAGTGTGTATGCGTACAACAAACATTGCAGTAGCTTAAAATCCCTTCAAAGGTCCCAAAATAGAGGTTTGAAACGTGTGTACAATCTTCCATTGCGATTTTCAACACAATCATTGTATAATTCTGTAGCTAAGAATATACTACCAGTTCATAGTGTTCATGAATATCAAGTTCTGCTTTTTACCTATGTATAAATCTATTAATAAAATTAAACATCACACGATTAAATTTGATCACAATCAATCCTGTTTTAATACAAGACATCAACAAAATTTGAGAGTACCCTGAAAAATGCAAACAAAAAATAGATTACTCAGATTGTTTAAAGTATAATGAGCTACCACAATGTATAAAGTAGATCAGTACTATTTCAAAGAAGGCATGTAAAGGACGTTTTACAGTAAAAGCTATAAAAGAATTATTAGATTAATATAAAATTAATTATATAACACAAAAATTATATTCACTTTGTAAATAGTTTACAGTAAGAAATATTATTTGTTGTCACATGCCTCTACAATGCCCTTATGGCGCTGAGGCCCAAATATGAATGAAGTTTAATTTAAGTAAATAAACGATAAATTATAAAAAAAAAAAAAAAAATAAATAATATTATGAAGTGCGAGAACCTGAGGCCGCGTCCAATTCATTGGCCAATATAAATGGGCAACATTTAAAATATTAGTATTATCTATGTTATCAACAACTCTATATGAGTCTGAGTTCAATCATGCCTTACTTAACTATTTCTTAAACTCATTGAGGTGAAAATATTCCATCATTCATGTTTTTTTTTAATCCTATTTATGATGGGAATGTTGATTAAAGGTTTTATTGATCAATTCTATAAAATTTGTTTGTATGGGCATTGGCTGGCATCGAAACACATTAAGATTATCCATAATTCATCATATTTCATTTGGAAGATACACCAGCTACGAGGAAGAAGTTACTGACATCAGACCAACGGGGAAAACGGAACGAATAAGCTTGCATGAAAGTACCTTTCTCCTAAGCTGAGTACTATGTTCATTTTTTCTTTTTTTCCAAAGCTGAAACCCAGACTTGTTTCACGTGCTGTTTTTTTTAATTAATTAATTTAGAAATATCAAAATTATTTGCTATCATTTCTCGGACCTTTTCCATCCATATTTTGCAAGACTCGATCAAAATATAATCGTCTTCATAAATATATTTGTACTTTTAATTTAGTTTTGATGAAAAACCCGAACATAGTACTCACCTTTAAAGTAGATTTATGCAAACTTCGGTGCTATCGAACATTAAGGATCTTTGGACATTGGAAGTAATACGGAATTGATATCCATTTGACTCAGTTTCTCCGCTAAATATAATAACCCAGAATGAATAGGATATATCTACTTGACTTAGAAGTGCGTAAAACTTGTGTTGTAGGGGAATAGTATTGGGACACTTAAATGAAATCATATCCGGATAATGATAATGATTGCGATGACAAAGAGATATTTTTATTTTTAAAAATAAATTATTGGATTTGTTGATAGGTACCTATCTTGTATAATAGGATTAATTTTCTGTTTGCCCTACATTTTCATTAAAAAGAGAAAGCGAAATCAGGACTTAGAATTTTTTGTGATGTTGAATTCTTTCTTACTTTGCCATGGAGAACACTTTTCGTTTCACCTGAATACTGGCCTACGATTATGTCCACTTTCGGACGTTTCAGTCACATTATATATGCACATTTTATATGCGTCCGATTTGTCTTTCCCAATTTTTCGTTCTCCTTGGCTTGCGGAAGAAATTTGCTTCTGAGTGACGGCCGCTTTACTTATTGGTTTTTTACCTATAAACCATACCATGCTAACGCGTTCAAAATCAAAAAATGCTGACATATCTGAGAGGACATAATGGTGCTTACGAGTAGAACTTTACAGTAGGTTTTTACTTAATGAGATTTCTATTCATGTGTGAGTTTCAAATATAACATGGAACGAAACGACTTGGAATAAGCGATTTCGATATTTCATTCTCTAGTATTACCGTTACAATGCAAGAATTTTTGACAGTTTTAATAACCTTTTTTAACCTCTCGAATTTATTGTTTGGATAAGTGATGGAAGACGGAGGACAAACGTTTCGTATGTTTTTTTTATTTGGGCTTCAGAGAGAAACAAAATTGCAGAAGTAGACAATAGGAGAACAATTACGATATTTATGATATGCTCACTTGTTAGATGACCTGTTTTGTAATGGAATGCACTTTATGTATTACTGGTTATTGATTTGAATGGAAGTCATACACAGGACAGATGACATACTACCAGTTGCATTGATTTTTTTTTATACCCAACCACCATAGCGATGCGGGGTATATTAACTTTTGTCATTCCGTTCTGTAACACATCGTAATATTGCTCTAAGAACCCCATAAAGCTATATATATTTCTGGGTCGTGGTGAAATTTCTGAGTCGATCTGAGCATGTCCGTCCGTCGTCCGTCTGTTTGAAATCACGCTAACTTTCCGATACGAAACAAGCTATCGACTTGAAACTTGGCACAAGTAGTTAGTTAATGATGTAGGTCGATGGTATTGCAAATCGGCCATAATCGGTCCACTTTTACGTATAGCCCCGCATATAAACGGACCCCAAAAATTTGGCTTGCGAGGCCTCTAGAGAAGCGACCAAAACATCCGAATCCGGCCTGAAATTTGGTACATGGTGTTAGTATATTGGTCTCTAACACAACCATCAAAAACTTGGTCGACATCGCGTCCATAATTGTATATAGGCCCTATATAACCAGATCCCCCGATTTGGCTTGCGAGGCCTCTAAGAGAAAGGCAAATTTCATCCGATCCGGCTGAAATTTGGTACGATGGGTTAGTATATGGTCTCTAACAACCATGCAAAAATTGGTCGACATCGGTCCATAATTATATATAGCCACCCATATAAACCGATCCCCGATTTGGCTTGCGAGGCTCTAACGAAGAAAGCAAACATTTCATGCCGATCTCCGCGCTGAAATTTGGTACATGGTGTTAGTATTGCAGTCTCTAAACAACCATGGCAAAAAATTTGTGCACAATCGCGTCCAGTGGAATCTATATATAGCCCCACTATATAACCGATCAACCACGTTTTGACCTTCGGAACCTCTTGGAAGATTTCAAAATTCCATCGATTCAGTTGAAATTTGGTACGTGATTGTTAATATTATGGTCGTCTAACATAACCATGCAAAAATATTGGCCACACGGTTCATAATATATATAAGCCCCATAATAAACCGATCACCACATCTTTGACCTCCGGAACCTTCTTGCGAAGACAAAAATTATCTTGAGTTCAGTTGAAAATTTGGACGTGGTATTAATATATGGCCTCAAACTCCCATGCACAAAAATTGGTCGATATCGGTCCATAATTATATATTAGGCCCCATATAAAACATCCCCTGGTTTGACTCCAGAGCCCTGGAAGAGCAAAATTACTTCCCATTCGGTTGAATTTGGTACGTTGATGTAGTATAATGTATCCAACAACCATGCAGGAATTGTCCTATCAGTCCATAATTATATATAGTCCCATATTAAACCGATCCCCAGATTTGACCTCCGGTGCCTTTTGGAGAAGCAAAATTCATCCGATCTGCTTGAAATTTGGTACATTGTGGTAGTATATGGTCGTTAACAACCATGCCTAACTAGGTCCATATCGGTCTATAGTTATATATGGCCCTCAGATAAATCGATCCCCAATCACACAAAAATTGGTCCATATCAAGTTCATAATTGTATATAGCCCCATATTTCAATTCTGGCTCTCTACGTACAAAAGTCCATATCGATTCGTAATTATTTATAGACACTATACATACTTTTTTGTCTAATTATACCATGTATGGACTAAATCACAATTTAGAAAACGATGTTAAGAAGTTTTAAGATACCACAACCCAAGTAATTCGAATGTGGATGACAGTCTTTCGTAGAAGATTTCTACGCAATCCATTTGGTGGTGGTACATTAAGATCTTCGGCCTGGCCGAACTTGCGCCGGTATATACTTGTTTTGTATTGAATGTTACTATGACGACCGAATCCTCCATGGGTAACTACATATATCTAGGGATATATCAATTCTTAGTTGCCTCAAGATTTTATGTCTAAATTCAAACATAAATCTAATGATCGCTCATTGTTCGATAACATTTCGAGTATATTTCGTTATCGAGGCGAATTACTTGATTTTGATAATCATAATTGGTGGTAACACTATTCGATGTATATAAAAAGGAATGCCGCATATAATTATCTATATTCTTGCGCTATTGTGAATTGTCATGACCAACTAAATGATAGAAATATGCGGAATGTTTTATTACCCATTGGATTTTCTCTACTCTTGCTCGAATCCAATGACCAGCATTTGAAGTATCATGCCTGTCTATAAGCTTCCATCTAGCATTTGCAACAACAACACATGGGCTGTTAATCCGCCGCTGCTTGGCTGCAAGGGGCACATTGATGTTGTGGAATACGAATGGTAGATTGTTGTTTTTACCACAACCTACGTGTGGCATGTTCTGGTTCTATCCCATTTGGGTGGTAGACATGACATGGAATGTTTCCCCATGTTATTATTGGGCGTCCACAACATTCCTTATTTACGGCATTTGCTTATCAAATATATATGTGTGAGGCATTGATATTGACATGGCCTATGGTCTATGCTGGTGTGGCAAGTGGATATTGTAATTTAGGTGGAATTATTGATTTCTTTTGATATTTATCTTGGCTGATTTATTGATTTCTCTTGATTTTGTATTGTGGCTGACAGAATATGTGTTCGGCGTGGTCTCAGAATTACATCTGGACACTTTTCGCTGTCTGTGACGAATCAGCTGATATGTGTAATTCACACATAATGGTTAGATTTCGAATGTTATGTACTATATGCGAAAACGTTGGCAACATTTGGATGTTTGAACGGGATTTGTTGGACAGTAGGCTTCAAGGACTTGCATGATTGATTGTAGAGGCTATGGGCAAACTTAGATTGATACAGAATTTTGATGGATAGGGCTACTTTGTTGATGATTAGTATGCTTGAATACCTTCACTATATCCATAACTCAAATAATCACTTAATTGAGTGTAGTAAGCGCCATCTATTACTGAATTATGGAGAATGATGTACTGCGGT
The DNA here is from genome assembly GCA_003123925.1 of Haematobia irritans. Lineage (NCBI taxonomy): Eukaryota > Metazoa > Arthropoda > Insecta > Diptera > Muscidae > Haematobia > Haematobia irritans. The sequence goes on from PGFW01007011.1 coordinate 15,556, forward strand.
ACCCGGAAAACTCCAAAGTCACGAAATGTGGGAAGTGTTCCAAATATTGAGAGGCTGTTTGTGACCTTTCAAAGTCACCTTGTAAATATGACTTGAGGGAAACTTAAACGAGGGTACAAATAGGAACACCATGATAGGTTACAATGCATTACCAAGTTTACTACAAGAAGATTAAGTTGTGCAAAGTTAAAGTTTTTTTTTTAAAGTGATGAATTTTTGAAATCGCTAAGTCTAGTTTTCGGAATCAATGGAAATTTAAGTACGTTCTACAATTCTCATGTGAATATTTGCCAATATATCTCATATGAACTAATGAATAAATTATTTTAATAGAATTTTGCGGGATTGAAAAAATTTCTTTGGCACTATTCTTGTGAAAATCGGCATAGATAAATTAATTATAATTTTGCCTCGGGTAAGAACAATTTAGACACATTAACAAATTACAAGGAATCAGGCTATAGATGGAAAACTTTCTCATTTAGGATACTGAGTCCATAACTATTGGCTACGGAAACTGACACCGACCATCACTTCCAAATTTATGCTCTCGGACGACAGATGGTGAAGATGGCATATATCCCGAGGACAAAAAAAAAATAGTGGGTTTGGAGCCCATACTAAAAGTAGTGAGTACATCAACCAAAAACAAATATTATAGCATTAATAGTAGAAAGACAACATAGATCTGAATCACCTAAATTGGAGACCTCATCTTGAGAGAGGAATTCTAACAACCAGAGATTCTTGAAATATACTAAAATAAGTTCTTCCAAAATGATAATCTTAAAAGAAAATTACAGATACAAGAACAGTGTAACTTATTATTCAATCTTCTGAAAATCTATTTTCAAATCTTGCCGTAATTTCTTAAAAAAAAGAAATCAAATCTAAATTATAGGATGAAGAATGATGAAACGTTAATTTGGACAGACAGTTCAGACCAATAGTAACCTAAAACAAGAACAAGTAGAAACCGAAAGCTGAATCTTTCTAGTTCAAAAAAAAAAAAACAAAATAAAATAAAATGAAAAGAATTATATTAAATTAAGAACCTTTCATGAAAAATTAAAACTATCATATATTTTGGATAAAGTAATAATAAGAAAAAGGTCGAAACAATATTGAAATAAGAAAGCAAAAAAGAGGGTATTAATTTACCGAATATAAAAAAAAAATATAATTTAAAACGAGGAAGGAATCATTAAGTGTATAAAAAGTATTTTTTTATATTATTGTTACGTTTTTATATTTAGGCGTTTTTA
>PGFW01007046.1:0-10554 GCA_003123925.1 Haematobia irritans
GAAAATGCAATTAGCCAGAAAAGATTATATTTTTTTTTTTGAAATTGAAATTGTTTTTACTTCCTGGAAAAAAAAATAAACGTTTATCACAAAAAGTATATTTTTTTCTCCAAATAAACTTCCTTAAAGCAAATGAGAAACGAACTGTGTTTGCCTAAAATTCCGTTTGGGAGTAAAGAATTATTTTTTTGGGTGTAGTAGTGTTCTGTTCTGCGTTTTTCTAATGGTACGAATAATTTTTGGCCCAGATAATTTTTTTAAGTTGCTGTAAACGCCACAAATAGCACTCGTATATCAAAACGTTCTGAGTACGTATTACCTCAAATAAATGTCAAGATTCACGATAGAGCTGTTAGTTGGCATATTGCAATACTAGGGTTGTCCCAATCCCGAAATATAAAAGGCAACCCTCTTATTGTCTTCATCGGAAAGTTGCAAAACTATGGTAAATACGTCATTTGTAATGAATATCATTCAAGGTGGAAACTAGTCTGAGTTTCTTCTCAACGGACTTTTTTTCAATATACCTACCTGTTAAGCCTAGACTAGACATTTCGAGCAGCGAAAAATTCTATATCATCCCTGCGGGAAATTGGTGCAAATTGTCACAGACGGACCTATCACAGTGCTCCAGTTCGTGTAAATGTTTAAATTTATTAATTTCCATAGTCTCTTGATATTAAAATCTTTTCTGGTTTCCTTTCAGGTTCCTAAGAGTTTGTCACAGACGGGTTCACGAGGACATGCCTATCCTACCAAGTTGTCACAGGACATGTCCTTTGGAATGAATCCAAGTCGTGTCTTAAATTCTCTTTTAAATTTGAGTTATGCGAAACCACCTAGAGAACTTTGAAACCCTCAGAAATGTCACCAGCCATTACTGAGGTGGGATAATCCACCGCTGAAAAAAACCTTTTGTGTTCCGGTCGAAAGCAGGAATCGAACCCACGACCCCTGCTATTAAGGCGGCATGCTTACCATTTGCACCCACCCCAGGTGTGGCTCCTTTGTTTAATATATCCATTATAACTTAATGGACAAACTTACAATTGAGAAGAGGTGTTAAGAAGTTTTAATATACCTTGCCATCGGCAAGTGTTACCGCAACCCAAGTAATTGTCGGATTGTGGATGACAGTCTTTAGTACAAGTTTCTATGCAATCCATGTTTTATGCGTACATGATTGCCGTATACACTTGTTTGTAACGTAAATAGGTTTATTAATATACCGCGAAAGAGAATGAAAAATTGATAAATGAGATCTGTATCGTAATTTTAATTTTATTTATCCTAGATTTAAAGTGAGATGGGTCGCTGAAAATTTTAAAGAAATACTCGTAGCATCTTTGACTCGGAATCAATACCAAAATCCTTAAGGGAAGGTCAAAAACTTTGGATCTAAGTAAACTTTTTTTGAGTGTATCTCAAGTATAGAAAGCGCAGTTTGTTGACTACACAAAAAAAATCAAGTCCGATTTCAAAGATTTCGTCTTTACACTAATGATTTCGGTTTTGATTACTAATGATTTGGTATTGATTAGAAGTGGAGAATTTTAGTAAGTATACATTTAAGCCACAATTCTTTCAATTTAAGTTTTGCGTATTTGTTTTTATGAAACAAATTTTTATACCTTCCACCATAGGATGGGGGGTATATTAACTTTGTCATTCCGTTTTGTAAACATATCGAAATATTGCTCTTAAGACCCATAAAGTTATATATTTCTGGGTGTGGTGAAATTCTGAGTCGATCTGTGCATGTCCGTCCGTTCGTCTGTTGAATCACGCTAACTTCCGCAAACGAAAACAAGCTAATCGACTTGAAACTTGGCACACGTAGTTGTTATTTTGATGTAGGGTCGGATGGTATTGCAAATGGGCCATATCCGTCCACTTTTACGTATAGCCCCCATATAAACGGACCCCCAAATTTGGCCAGCAGACCCTCTAAGAGAAGCAAATTTCATCCGATCCGGCTGAAATTTGTACATGGTGTTAGTATACGGTATCTAACAACCATGCAAAATTGGTCCACATCGGTCCATAATTATATATAGCCCCCATATAAACCGATCCCCCGATTTGGCTTGCGAGGCTCTAAGAGAAGCAAATTTCATCCGATCCGGCTGAAATTTGGTACATGGTGTTATTATATGGTCTCTAACAACCATGCAAAAATTGGTCCACATCGGTCCATAATTATATATAGCCCCCATATAAACCGATCCCCCGATTTGGCTTGCGGAGCCTCTAAGAGAAGCAAATTTCATCCGATCCGGCTGAAATTTTGGTACATGATGTTAGTATATGGTCTCTAACAACCATGCAAAAATTGGTCCACATCGGCCCATAATTATATAAAGCCCCCATATAAACCGATCCTCCGATTTGGCTTGCGAGGCCTCTAAAAGAAGCACATGATGTTAGTATATGGTCTCTAACACCATGCAAAAATTGGTCCACTTCGGTCCATAATTGTATATAGCACCCATAATAAAACCTATCACCCAGATTTGATCTCCGGAGCCTCTTGGAAAGACCAAAATTCATCTGATTCAGTTGAAATTTGGTACGTGGTGTTAATATATGGCCTCAAACTCCCATGCAAAAATTGGTCGAAATCGGTCCATAATTATATATAGGCCCCATATAAACCGATCTCCAGATTTGACCTCCAGAGCCCCTTGGAAGAGCAAAATTCTTCCATTCGGTTGAAATTTGGTACGTGATGTTAGTATATGGTATCCAACAACCATGCAGGAATTGGTTCCTATCAGCCCATAACTATATATAGCTCCCATATAAACCGATCCCCAGATTTGACTCCGTACCATTTTGAGAAGCAAAATTCATCCGATCTGCTTGAAATTTGGTACGAGGTGATCGTATATGATATTTAACAACCATGCCAAAAGTGGTCCATATTAGTTCATAATAATATATAGCCCCATATAAACCGATCCCGAGATTTGGTTTTGGAGCCTCTTGGAGAAGCAAATTTCATCCGAGTGAGTTGAAATTTGGTACATTGTGCTAGTATATGGTCGTTGACAACCATGCCTAACTAGGTCCATATCGGTCTAAAGTTATATATATCCCTCAGATAAATCGATTTCCAATCACACAAAAATTGGTCTATATCAAGTTCATAATTGTATATAGCCCCCATATAAGCGACCCCCATATTTCAATTCTGGCTCTCTACGTACCGTGCAAAAAGTCCATATCGATTCATAATTATTTGTAGACTTAACTATACATAACTTTTTTGTCTAATATATACCACGTATGGACTAACTCACAATTTAGAAAACGATGTTAAGATGTTTTAAGATACCACAACCCAAGTATTTCGATTGTGGATGACAGTCTTTCGTAGAAGTTTCTACGTAATCCATGGTGGAGGGTACATAAGATTCGGCCTGGCCGAACTTACGGACGTATATACTTGTTATTCAATCGATTTCTCATCTTTTTTCTTCATGTGCTAAGTACGGCTGTTTTTCTTCATATGCTATCCTCTAAAAGCATGTTAACACAAATTAACTTTCCCTACTCAACTTCAAGTAAAAATTAAGCTGGTTCAACCATAAACATCTTTAAAATATAAAAGATACAAAAAGTCAACAAATTTAAAGACGATTTCATTAATTTCATGTAAAGATTTCATGTCCTTAAGATACGAATGCGAATTTTGCTTAGTTTAAATTTTTCAATGCTGTCGGGTTGTCCTTATAGTTAGGTGATTCGACTTAAATTAAGGACATGAAATCTTTAGCCTGACGACAATATTTATTTTTCAGTGTATTTCTAATATTTTTCACAGTTTTTTTATTTGCATTTGTGTTAATTTGTTAATGAAATTAAACAAAACAAATTTTAATTCAAAGACGTTAAATATGAAAACAAGTTAATAAGAATTTAATGTTATGAAGCCTCTTAAATCAAAGGCGTAGTTAAATCAGGCTAGAAAATTGACTGAATAGATGAGTGTATTTCAATGGCCAGACTAGAGATATCATTATATTTTTAAGCACTGAATCACAACGGTGGAACAAGCTATACTAAATATTGGCTATAAGCATGTAAATCTTAGAAGGAGAGACAACATATTTATATACGAAGAGTCAAATTCGGATTCGATTTGAAACTTGCAATTTTATTTGAAATTGGAATACACGTGGTTAAAATTTAGTATAATTCAGTATAATGAAGAAAATCTGGCCCTGTCCTAAAGATTTTTTTTTTTTTACTAATGATTTTACTATTGATTCCGAGACAAAGTAGCCAAAAAATGCACTAAGCATACATTCAAGATGCAATATAATTCACTTTTAAATTTATTTCTTTCTACTATGACACAAGTGAAGATTTTTTTTCTGTGTGCACTACGAGTATGGACAAATTTCCGTTTAAACTTCACATTACTGTTTGGTTTTAGCAGAAGACCATATAGCATCTAAACTACAAGTATCCGCATAACTTCAAACTTTTATCATACATAAGATTTTGCACCCAAAGAAAAAAAGAATGTCGTTCTCAGAAAAGAACCCTCTTTTATCCGTGTGGTTTTAACATATAAATAAATAAATAAACAAAAACCAAAAAGAAAGGTGAATATTTTTTACACGGTTTCATCTGAAACTAAAAGTTTCATTTGAAATGAAAAAAGTCTCATGCGATTTAAAAAAAATGTTTCTTTTGATTCGAAAAACGTTTCATTTAAAATTTAAACTATTTCGAAGTTTAAAGTGAAAATAATATATATTAAACTTAATTGAATGAATAACTAAATGGAGTAGTTATCGCTATAGCAGAAGGTATAACTAAGTCGGTTTACTCGACTGACGCGTACCTAAATTGCTTTACTTGCAGTTCCATTCGTGTATGTATATGGGAAATTATTGATGATGCAATTTTGATTTGGAGTCAATGTCTGAAGCTTTTGTTAGTAAACAGGAATTTAGTATAATTAGTTAATGGTTCTAATACAAAATCGAAAACACAAATGAATAAAGCTACAATGGTATAAGTTACTATTCTAACTGGTAAATGATAAATGGTACCTATTCACAAACAAAACAAAATATTTTTTTGAGAGACCATACCATTTTAGTGGTAATCATAAACTATAATTACACTAAAAAAAAAAAGTGAACTCTCTATTTCACTAAAGCCAATTTAACTTTATTTTAGTTCATGGAATTATTATATGTTTGGAGAAAAGTTTTCCTCTACTCTATAATTTTTTGTGTACGTTAGTTAAATTAACTAAAACCGAGGAAAAAAATATAACACAAATGAAGGATAAAGTTTAACTAAATTCGTGTCTTCTACAAAATAGTTCAATATTTCTTTAAATTTGTAGATTTTACTACAAATGCGTTCATCATGAACTTCGTATGTCACTAAAGACATTCTTGCAATTTTGAACTCCAATTTTTTCCTTCAAACTACAAAATTTTCTTTAACAAGTGAAAAAATTTAATTATGTCTAATAAATTTTCTTGAATTTGTCGAAAAATATTTACTTATTTTTATGACATCGGCGTGATGCCAGCGTTTGTTATACTGTTTAGTTAAAATTTTCTAAAAATATTCAAAATTTTCCAAAATTAACCAAAATGTTTCTTCCTGGTGGGTTCACTGTTTTTTCAGTGTAGGTATTAAAATACAAAATAATATTTCGCTTCAATGTAAGGGCGTTTTCGATTCGCAAAAAATATGTTGCCTTGGTGTTACACTACTTTTTCCCTAATTGACATTTCGGCCAAATGATAGTGTAATTCTAAAGTTATTATTAATTTATAATATTGTGAGGTATGAAGTATCCAAAATCTATGACAGTGTCCTTGATATCTTGCAATCAATTTCGAGAATGTTGCACCTTTTTTCCCAATCGAAATCGCCAAGTCAATTCTGAGGAATATTTATAATTTATTTATGCATTTGTTACAATTTGTTCTATCCCTACGGGAAATGAAGCAACACCAGGACTGGTACGGGACTTGTACCTGTTATACATATATGGATCAGTTTCACACTGAAACAAGTAAGTAAAGTAGAAAGTCGGGCGGGGCCGACTATATCATACCCTAAACCACCCCTACTGAATTAGTAAACATTTTTTGTGGGGTACCAATGGTATAGGTTTAGAAGATAAACCACATTTCCATATTTAAGAGCATTAAGGGGTACATGTTTACGGGAGTTTTATCACAATCAGAACAGACATATCTAATATTGAGTCCATTATTAACAAGTATATAAGGCCGTAAGTTCGGTCAGGCCGAATCTTATGTACCCTCCACCATGGATTGCGTAGAAACTTCTACGAAAGACTGTCATCCACAATCGAATTACTTGGGTTGCGGTATCTTAAAACTTCTTAACATCGTTTTCTAAATTGTGAGTTAGTCCATACGGTTTATATGGGAGCTATATATGATTATGGACTGATATGGACCACTTTTGGCATGGCTATTAAATATCATATACTACCACCACGTACCAAATTTCAACCAGATCGGATGAATTTTGCTTCTCCAAAAGGCACCGGAGGTCAAATCTGGGGATCAGTTTATATGGGGGCTCTATATAATTATGGACCGATTTCGACCAATTTTTGCATGGATGTTTGAGCCCATATACAAACACCACGTAGCCAATTTCAACTGAATCAGATGAATTTTGGTCTTCCAAGAAGGCTCCGGATGTCAATCTGGTGATCGCTTATATAGGGGCTATATATATAATTATGGACCGATATCGACCAATTTTTTTGCATGGTTGTTAGAGACCATATACTTATACCATGTATCAAATTTCAGCCGGATCGGATGAAATTTGCTTCTCTTATAGGCTCCGCAAGCCAAATCGGGGGATCGGTTTATATGGGGGCAATATACAATTATGGACCGATGTGGACCAATTTTTGCATGGTTGTTAGAGATCATATGTTGACACCATGTACCAAATTTCAGACGGATCGGATTAAATTTGCTTCTCTTAGAGTCCCCGCAAGCCAAATTTGGGGGTCCGTTTTTACGTATAGCCGTAAAAGTGGACCGATATGGCCCATTTGCAATACCATCCGGCCTACATCTATAACAACTACTTGTGCCAAGTTTCAAGTCGATAGCTTGTTTCATTCGAAAGTTAGCGTGATTTCAACAGACGGACGGGACGACGGACGGAGGACGGAGAGGACGGACATGCTCAGATCGACTCAGAATTTCACCACTACCCAGAATATATATACTTTATGGGGTCTTAAGGCAATATTTCGATGTGTTATAAACGGAATGACAAAGTTAATATACCCCCATCCTATGGTCATTAGCGTAGCTAGACAATTTTCCTACGGGGGGCTATAGCCCCCCCAGCTAAAAATTTATAGACTGAACTTATAGGTTCAATTAATGTTTTATTTCATAAAATTGAATAAAAAATTGGGCATCAAAATAACTCGACAATTAATTTATAATAAAGCAACTAAAAGTAGTTCCACACTTTTCCCAGCAAGAAAATTGTGAGTTGTTCTAAAGGCACAACTTTAAAAGTACTTCCAAAAATGTCCTCAATTATTTTAACTACTTCATTTTTTACTTTTTTTGTCATATTTTAATGTGTAATTTTTTGTTTTCTTTTTTTTTTCAAATAGTTTAAAAAAAAGAGTAAGAATAAATAAATTGGTACAAATTATTCAAATTTTGCCACAAAACTGCTAAATCCATTATAGAAAAATCGATGTTTCGAAATTATTCGAGGAAAAACGTTTCAAACAAGCGTCAGAATGCATTAAAAATCATAAAAACAATATAATTAAAACAAAATAATTATTCAAATTTTGCCACAAAACTGCTAAATCCATTATAGAAAAATCGATGTTTCGAAATTATTCGAGGAAAAACGTTTCAAACAAGCGTCAGAATGCATTAAAAATCATAAAAACAATATAAAAATTATTTATTTGGGAAAATATCACAAAATTTTTTAATTCACATTCAAAACACTGAATTCGGATCTCACCTTAAGAAGTGATGCAAATTCATTGCAACGGCTGTTGAAACGGTGAACATTTGTCCTATGACAAGATATTACATTCATTGCTTCTCCGCCAATTTTGCACCACTTCTAGACCCAAAAAGAACATTTTCACTACTTTTTAGGCAACGCTTTTTCGCACCATTATTAAGATATTAATTTATGAAAGAATGTTTTAATATCAATTACTATTTTTTTAATTAAATTGACTAAACTAAATCAATCATAAGTTCAACCACAGCTTTATTTCATAAATATCTGACTTCAAACATTGCCATCGGTAACTGCTACCACAACCCAAGTAATTCGATTGTTCATGAAAGTCATTAGCGGAACTTTGTGCAATTGTATATACTTGTTTTTCTAAAAATTAAAAAAAACCTAATTGACATTTATTGAAAATGGAAAATCATAATATAGAAGTTTCAAATTCTGGGGAGGGGGGCTAAATTTTTCTGGGGGGGTCTAAGCCCCCTCCGCAGAGGCCTTCCTACGCTTATGCCTATGGTGGAGGGTATAAAAAAAGAGGAAACCGCTGAATTAGTGTGGGTAATAAATTCAAATATCGAAATCTTGGGAAATATATTTATGTAAGAGCTACATGTACCCAGCGGCGTAAATCGAGAGCACTTGCGAGTTAAAGTATTCACGTAGCCCTTATTTTAGAGGCAATACTCATACGCTTAGGTCTTATAACATAATCCCTTTTGTAAGTCCTCTTACTTCTTTACAAAAAAGTTGATACTCATTCGTCAACGATTTCTTAAACAAGGCCTTAAAAAGATCTTTGTTTGTTAACATCGCTATCCCTTTTCTCATAGCATTCTTGTCGAGACCTTTTGAAATAACTTATCTTAGACATGAGTTTGAAGACACATATTTAAAGAACTCTTCATGGTATTGTGAGTTACAATGTGTTCTTGGAAAGATGCAAAATAAAACAGGTTTTAAAAAAGCAATTCATGTTCTCATAGCAAACTTCTTTAATTTAGGAGTCCTTTAAAAAACCCTTATGCCGTAAGTCAATTCATAAGTTATTCGACAACGAGACGAAAAAAATGTAAAGGCTTTAAAAAAACAGCTCATATTCTCCTTTATACTCCTTTATAAGGGTTTATCAAAGGTCTCTTAGATTGAAGGATAATCCAAGAGACCTTTGATAAGCCCTTATGCCGTAAGTTGAAGTCGGAGCCCTTGGTTGGCTATGACACCCTGTGTAAAAATACAGTGAATATGTCAATGCCTTGTGTCTGCAAATAAATGCCCTTCATGTTATAAGACCTTATGAAAAGCGATTTCCGCCGCTGGGTAAGTCATGTTACGATCGGCTAATACATCAACATTTGCGTAACATTGGTTAATAAATAAAAGTATTATGTCCAAATTTTAGGAAAATCGAGCAATATCGTACATATATATATAGGAGATATATTTAAATCTGAACCTATTTCCATGATTTTTAGCACATATAGTAGGTACTATAGAAGATTATATTAAGCCAACGTTGAGTAAGATTGGTAGATAAATAAGGGTTTTATGACCAAATTGAGGAAAATCGGACGATACATATGTATGAGACCTATAGCTAAATCTGAACCGATTTCGATAATTTTTTGCACTTATAGTAATACTATAGAAGATTAGATTGGACCAACTTTGGCTAAGATTGGTTGACAAATAAGGGTCTTATGCCCAAATTTGGGAAAATCGGAAATGGCAGCTAAATCTAAATCGTTTCCAAACGAACGGTATTGGTCCTTGTGCAAAAAGAATGACATATACAAAACTTCATCAAATCAGTTAATAATTGCAACCGTACTCTGCGAACAAACAAATACATGTACAGATGGCGGACGGACACCAAGGGGTAGATCGACTCAGGAGGTGATTTCTGAGTCGATCGGTATATATTTTATGGGTCTAAAATCAATTTTTCTGGTAAGCACATTTTTAGCAGTATGTGGTTTATTATATTATTATACGAGTATGTGGTTTATTATATTATTATATTGTCGCCCGATTCCATGTTAAGCTCAATGACAAGGGACCTCCTTTTTTATGCCGAGGCCGAACGGCGTTCCACATTGCAGTGAAGCCACTTAGAGAGCTTTGAAACCTCAGAAATGTCACCAGCATTACTGAGGTGGGATAATCCACCGCTGAAAAAATTTTTTGGTGTTCGGTCGAAGCAGGAATTGAACCGCAATACACAAAGTCGTGGGTTCGATTCCTTAACATGGAATCGGGCAGCACTCAGTGATAAGAGAGAAGTTCACCAATGTGGTATCACAATGGACTGAATAGTCTAAGTGAGCCTCATACATCGGGCTGCCACCTAACCTAACCTTATATATTGTCGTGAGGTCAAAAATTTCTTGTCCTTAAAATACGAATGCGTTTTTTGCTTAGCATAGAAGACTCATATCTCTCGCATAAAGTTGTTTGCCCTTCCAAAAGTTAACACGTTTCAAAAGACATATAAATTCTTTCTTAGAATCAAGTACGCGT
>PGFW01007047.1:2277-12527 GCA_003123925.1 Haematobia irritans
AGGGAAGAGAGATGTTTGGGGGTTATATATAAAGGTTTTCCAAATATATACATTTAAATATCACTCGATTTCTGACAGAATTTGATAAAGACTTTACAAAATCTATAGACTCAAATTTAAGGTCGGCTAATGCACTAGGGTGGAACACAATGTTAGTAAAAAAATATGGGAAACATTTGAATCTGAAGCAATTTTAAGGAAACTTCGAAAAAGTTTATTTATGATTTATCGCTCGATATATATGTATTAGAAGTTTAGGAAAATTAGAGTCATTTTTACAACTTTTCGACTAAGCAGGGCGATTTTACAAGGAAAATGTTGGTATTTTGACCATTTTTGTCGAAATCAAAAAACAGTTAATTATGGATATGGGAGCTATATCTAAATCTGAACACGATTTCAACCAAATTTGGCACGCATAGCTACATGAAATTACTACCTGTGCAAATTCAAACTAAATCGAGTTAAAAATTGAGGCCTGTGGTCATATGAGTGTAAAATCGGGCGAAAAGCTTATATGGGATAATATATCAATCTCAAACCGATTTCAAACAAATTTGGGCACGCATAGTTAAAATGCTAATTCTACTCCCTATGCAAAATTTCAACAAATCGGAGCAAAAAATTGGCCTCTGTGGGCAAATGAGTGTAATCGGGCTGGGAGCTATATTAAAATCTGAAACCGATTTTGGCTGATATTTGCAAGTTTTTTTTTCGAAACTATAAAAAATTCGGATGAAGCCAGAATTTGAGGAAAGATCGGTTGAATATACTACGCAAATTATGACCAGAATAAAAATATATAAAAAATATATATGCAGCTATAATCTAAATCTGAACCGATTTTTTTTCCAAAAATCAATAGGGAACTGTCCCTTGAGCCGAAACGGACCCTGACCAATTTAGGACAATCGGACTAAAACGCGAGCTCTACTTGCAAAACACAGAAAATACATCAACAGACAGACAGACAAGACGGACAGACAGACAACAGACAGTACAGAACGACAGAACAGACAGACGACATCGCTAAATCGACTCAGAATTTAATTCTAAGCCGATCCGTATACTAAAAGGTTGGTCTATAATTACTCCTTCTTGGCGTTACATACAAATGCACAAACTTATTATACCTTTACCACAGTAGTGGTGAAGGGTATAAATCATTTTTTTTTTTTTTTTTTTTTTTTTGTTTTTTTTTTTTTTTTTGTTATTTTAAATTAGTGAGAAAAATTTTCGTTTTCCTTGAACATTATTGAACATAAATAAAAAAGTCTACAATGTGATGATGTATAAACAAAGAAACACACCAAACATTTGGGAATCTTCAATTATCTAGGTATAATATTCAGTAACTAGGGGTCCCGGGAATTCCGGAATTGCTATTTTCGTTCCCAGTTTCCGCGGAACTAAGTGCGGGATAATTCCCCGGATTTTTTACAAAACTTATATATAATAGAGTGTTTTTGTATTGCAATGGCAGTTAAATCTAGTTGAAGTGGTTTTTGGTGAATGACTATGGTACTCAAGTATGGTAGTTGACTATGTAAGTTTGGCTCCAATCAACTTTCCCGCGTATGCATAACTCCAAACATTGTTATTCTCACAGTGATATACTTTCGTCACACACAGCTGTCCTTTTACATTTATTACATTCAAGCTCATTGTTGACGCAAATTAAATTTATTATTTTTTATGTTATCTTCAACTCTTTCACAAACTTTTCAAGACTTCTGATAGTTCCCGTTTTCGATTCCTTTTAATATGAAATAGACACTGTCTATTAGAATGTGTTTTTTATAGTTATACCCTCCACCATAGATGGGGGTATATACTTTGTCTTCGTTTGTAAACAATCGAAATATTGCTCTAAGACCCCATAAAGTATATATATTCTGGGTCGTGTGAAATTCGGAGTCGATCTGAGCATGTCCGTCCGTCTGTTGAAATCACGCTAACTTCCAAACGAAAGAAGCTATCGACTTGAAACTTGGCACAAGTAGTTGTTATTGATGTAGGTCGGATGGTATTGCAAATGGGCCATATCGGTCACACTTTTCGTATAGCCCCCATATAAACGACACCCAAATTTGGCTTGCGAGGCCTTGAGAAGCAAAATTCATCCGATCCGGTGAAATTTGTACTGGTAGTTATGATATGTCTAACAACCATGCAAAAATGGTGCCATATCGGTCCATAATTATATATAGCCCCCATTATAAACCGATCCGAATTTGTTTGGAGCCTCTGAGAGAACAAATTTCATCCGATCCTTGGAAATTTGGTACATTGTGTAGTATATGGCCGTTAACAACCATGCCTAAAATAGTCCATGATCGGTCTCTATAGTTATATATAGCCCCTAAGATAACGATCTCCAATCACACAAAAAAGTGTCCATATCAAATTCATAATTGTATATAGCCCCCATATAAGCGACCCCCATATTTCAATTCTGCCTGCCTCTAACGTACCGTGCAAAATTCATATCGATTCGTAATTATTGTAGACTTACCTACAATTGTCTAATATAAATACCATGTATGGACTAACTCACAATTTTAGAAAAAGTGTGTAGAGAATTTTAAGATACCTTCAATCCCAATAATTCGATTGTGGATGCAGTCGTTTTCGAGAAAGTTTCTACGCAATCCATGGGTGGAGGTACATAATATCCGGCCTGGCCGAACTTTACGGACGTATAACTTGTTTTTTTTTTTTAATTGCTCAAAAAATCGTTATAAGAAATAAATTCACTTTTTTCGCTCTTAAAATCATATTTTATTGTAAGATTTTTTTAGTATGTACCATTTCAATAGTTGGATAATAGAACAAATGGCCATAAATGATTTAAGCCACTTTATGACCAAAAACAAAGCTTTTTGCCTTTTTTGGTTCAAATGATTGTAACTTTAGATTATACGATTGGTGAAAAAAATGCTCTGTTTCTATATAGAAATCTTAATTTTCCGTCAAAGTGTCAAAGAAATCGCAATAAAAATTACGCATATTTATAATCCGAAACCCAGTGATTGACTCTCGTAAAACTTTACGGATTTTAATATATATTTACGCGTAAATTTACTGATTCTTCTGAAAAAAGCGTCGTAAATGGTTTGTAAAATATTTAGTTTTGAAAATATAATAGTCATTTTAGAACCGTTATTACGTACTTATTTTTTTTTTTTTTTTTTTAATTTTATGTATGTACAATCGCCTTTTTCTTGAAAAAGAATGGTAAGAAAATGCTAAACTCTAACGCAAGATACTGCGCTTACAGTGATTCGAGAATGTTTCTTTAATCATCAAGAAACAAAGTAAGGAAAATAAAAGTTCTAGCGGGGCCAACTTAAGTTTAACTCCAGCACCATTTGATACATCTTTCATTTGCGATTATCGCCTGAAATCATTCAATTGTTCAACCAGTATGCTTCCCGAAGATAAATTTAATTTGATTTTACCTATGAACGACTAGAATCAGATTCTGGATTATAAGGAACCAGTGTTTGGGTGGGTGTGGGAGTCGAGCGGATATCATAAACAGGTCTCCGTGTAAGTGTGCAAGACAAATTAATGAAATAGCAGCCTTGATTTGAAATCAAATCTGTAATTTTCATCCCCATTATTTAATGATCGAGAAAGCAAAATCTCGGTAAATTTTGCATTCAGTTTTCAAGCATTTTTCATGGTCAGCGCGCCTTCTATACCTCGATGAAGTTGAAATCGAGTTCATATCATGGAGCCTTACAAAAGGACCGATAAAACTAAAATCTGATACACTTTTTGGGGTCTAAAATGACTAGTATATTTACAATTTTAGGCAAATCGGTATAAAACTATTGGGTTTCTTAGTAAATCCAAGAGTTAAAAGTTTGAGCAGATCCGGCCTTATTCCATACCATTTAATTGTAGTTCTTAGAATCTAGGCACCCAACAAAACAATGTACGCGGATACACAATATCATTCAGCACACCAGTTATGGTCGCTAAAAAAAACTATAGAATTTACAATTTCAGGCAAATTGGACATAATGGGGTCTAACAGTAAACTCTTACGCAGAGAAGGAATAATGATGAACCATTAAGATGTTGTTACTATAAATAGTTATTATTGTCAAAATATAACCTGCTTTGCCGAAATCAGATACATGATTCCGAGAAAAATAACATGTTTGGGAACAACCGAGGTTACATGGTTCATCCAACCAAAAATAACGATTTTGCTCTTAAAACATGTTTGAGGTGATCCATATTCGCTTCTCTGGGTGCATGGACCGATTAATCCCCAATTTTCGGCGCGACCTACTTTATGGCCCTAATAATGGGATGCACCGTGTGCAATGTTAGCAGCCCGCCTTGCACAGAGGCGTCTATGGGTTCGAACCCAGTTTCTAACCTAAACACTAAAAAGTTTTTCTAACAAAGCACTAAAGTGGTGGATGATCGCCAGCCTCAGCTAAATGCTGTCGACATTTCTGAGTAATCAAAGGCTTCGCTATAGTGATTTCACTGCGATGATTGGGACGGCCGTTCGGCCTCGTCCTATTATAAAAGAGGTCCCTTGTGCATTGAGCTTAACAAAGAATTCTGGCAAATTCAGTGATGAAGAGAGAAGTTCAACCACTGTGGTACGACTAATGGGAGCTAGAGATAGGTCTAAGTGATCCTGAAGAATAGCGGGCTGCCAACTTTACCTAACCTAGAGCGCTAGACGATGGTTCCCTAAAATACCTCTAGAATTCCGATTTCATGAGGCAAATGGATAAAAACTACGGTTCTCTAAAGCCCAAGAAGTAAAATCCAAGAGATAGGTTATATCCCCCATACTACCAAAATAGGGACCATACAAGCATTTTCGGAAACACGTATTTGTGGTTCTAAAAATACCTCTAGAGTATTCTAATTTCAAACAAATTTAGAATAAAAACATATGGATGAAGGAAGCGCGCAAAAATAAGGTCAAGTAGATGGGTCCATAATGAGGAAGTAATACCGAAAACAGTGACCCAATAAACATAAGCCATTTTCAAGAACACGTATTTGTGGGTCCCACCAATAACCTCTAATTTCCTCGCTTTCAGGTAAAATTAAGATAAAAACTTCGGATTTTAGAGAGCCCAAGAAATAAAATCGAGGAGATCGTGTCCTAACGGCCAGTGAGGGGTTCCAGTTCTTTTCTGGTTTCATTTCAAATCATAATAAATTACTAATATTATTGCGGTTGTTTGTATCATACCACAAAAAATAAATACCAGAAAATAATCCCGATTAATTGTATATGTGGCAACAAAAAGCGATATGAGTTTAAGGCACTGATAAAAATGACCAATGCCAAAAGAAGCAAAAATAAACTGAGGCGAACAAATCGTTAGCTGTGTGAATGAATGGTGAACGAAAAAAGAAACGATTAATGTGATCTAGTTATCCGTTCAATTTCCAGTGATCCGTTCACGTTTGGAACTAGTTCTTCGCGAACTACCCAACTTTGACTGTATCCAAACCCAGACGGGATATAACCAATTTTCGAACGTGACCTGCCCTGCGGGCAGAAAAAAAGACGAGTTTGTGCAAAATTTCATCAAGATTGCTTAATTTTTGAAGACACAAACAGAAGCGCACAGATTGACATCCGGTTCATAATCGTTCTTATAGATTTCCCCTGATCAAGAATATATATCTTATAATAATCGAAAATGATATTTCGTTGTTTACAAAAGCAGACATGACAAACTTTATTAATACCCCCATCACCATTCGGGGTATATAGTTAGTAATGGATCCGATAATAAACCATTTTTCGACTGGTAATCTAGAGAGCTAAAGTTCAATCCGAATCGGTATGAAAATTTAATTTTCTCAAAGAGAACTTCGTAAAACCAAATCTCGGTTAATATGGGAGCTATAGTATGGGAGCTATATATAATTATGGACCGATATGAAACTATTTTTGCATATTTGTTGGAGAGCTTATACTAACATCAAATTTCATCCGGATCGGATAAAATTTGCTCTTCCAAGAGTCTCCGCAAGATTAATTTGAGGTTCCGTTTATATGGGGGCTATACCGAAAAGTGGTGCGATATGCCCCATTTGCAATACCATCCTACGTCAATTACAACAACTTGTGCCAAATTTCAAGTCGATGGCTTGATTCGTTCGGAAGTTGGCGTGATTTCCACAGACGGACGGACATGGTTATATCGGCTCAGAATCTCACCACGACCCAAAATTTATATACTTTCTGGAGTCTGAGACCAATATTTTGATGCATTACTAACGGAACGACAAAGTTAGTATACCTCCATTCTAGGTAGAGGAGAAATAGTTCACCAATTTCTTAAGTTACACAAACTTTATTTTGAGAAAAAGTTTTTAATGAATCTTAATAAGCTTCATTCATAAATGTAATATTTTAGTTAGAAATAACAAAAAAGGCTTGATTACAAAAGTAATCAATTTCTGTAGCCATAAAATAATTTTGTTGCTACTTTGAGAAAAAATTGAAAATTTAGAATTTCAAACGAAGCTACATTTAAAACTTGCAAGACTTTAAGAATACATCAGATTTTATAGACCCAGAAACTTATCTAAACATTCCTCTTCTAAGCATTAAAAATATCGGATGAAAATAGCATTATTTACTTGATTCAAGATCTAAATTCTTTAGATTTGTACCCCCTATAATTGAATGTATACGAGGTGTAAAATCTTGAAATTTCACTTCCAATTTCGTATAATTTAGATAATATGTGTGTTTTCTATGATTTCAAGAATTCGTATCGGGAGACCGGTGGATGTGTTGGACATATTCAAAATATGGAAAAAAAAAATATTTAAATATACTTTTGTATTTAAAATTGTAGGCATTTTCCATTCCGTTAAATGAAGAAGCATTTTCACTTAAATTCTTTTCTTATAATCAAAGAGTTTGAACAAACCGTAATTAGAAAATTTAATTAGATTCCATTGCGATCCTAGAGATTAGCATAGACAACCATATTGTGGAAACTGGGGCGAATGATGAACATGATGTTGGCTAAATATTCCCCATACGACAGGGTGTCCATAATGCTGGTTGTTCGTCTATTTGCTTGATGATGTTGCTATCAGCACTATCAAACCCAAGGAGACAGACAAACATCCGACATACTAAAAAGGAAGTGTGTTAATAGAGTAGGGAGAACATATTCCGCACAAAGTGCAAGAGGCAGCTTTGAAAAAAGAAAAAAAAAACCCGTCATATACAGGTGAATAAAGGGGTTGTTTTAGAGACTTCACAAACAAAGGAAAATTCATAATTTTATGTTGCATACTAAGCTACAAGTCTATTATAGACGAATTGTTTAGCGAAGATGACATAAAGGGAAATAATTTTAAATGAACATTATAACCAAACCAATATAAAACAAGTCGAAAGCTATTTTAAAGACTATATTATCCATAAATGTCCCCCCAAATATGTTCTTCATTTTAACTACACAGAGAGTTATTTTAATTCAATTTGATATAACTCGCTTTTTTCTCATATTTATATCCTAAACCACTTAGTGGTTAGGGTATAATAACTTTGATCTGCCAAAAAATGTCTGGCCTACCAAGAAATATTGGTTTTAGAAACCCAAAAAATAATATTATACCGGATCGACTCAGCCATCAGCCCCTGAAGCGATTTAGCGCTTGTTGTCCAGTGCCGTCTGTCCATGTATTGTTGTTCGCGCAGGATTCCCGGTCGCTAATTATGTGAACCGATTTTGATTGAAATTTAGTGCAGAGTGTTTTGTTGGGCAGCAAGTGACGAACTCTAATTGGAATTTGGAAGAAATCGGAGTCAAATTATAAGATATAGCTTTGCATATGATATGTAATCGCTCCGATTTCAACAAATGGGACAGCGTTTGCTGCTTTATTACTCACCGATCCGGTCGTCAAAATGTTGGTAAAAAGTAACACTTTCATCACTTCTTTCAAGTCTGCAAAATTTTTCATCGAAATAAGGTTCGTAGATTTAGCTATAGCGGGAGCGACCGGTGGTGGCAATGGTTACGCATGCCGCTTTGTATACACAACGGTCGTGGGTTGTCGATTCTTGGCTTCGACCGAACACAAAAAAAGTTTTTGTCAGGCGGTGGATTATCCGCAACCCAGTAATTGCTGGTGACATTTCTGAGGCTTTCAAAAGCTTATCTTAAGTGGTTTTACTGCAATTGGGAACGCCGCTCGGACTCGGCTATAAAAATAGGAGGTCGCCTTGACATTGAAGGCATTAATGGAATCGGGGCATCCACCTGACTCAGTGATAAAAGAGAGAAGTTCACACAAATGTGGTATCACAATGGAGCTGAATAGCCTAGTGAACCTTGATACAAATTGGGCCTGCCACCCTTAACCTAAAGGGGATACGTCAAGAATTTGGTCAATATAAACTTCACGTATTCTTTCCAATTGTTGCATCTAAAAACCTGAACACCCCTCATTTGAAGGTGTGTGTGTGTGGTAGAATGTTGCTCCTATTTGAGTTTTGGAATTTCACTCTTTCAGTTGTCAAAATATGCGTCCAAGCAAAGAAGAAGCAGCGTATAGAAAATTTTGCTCGCGCATGCGCGAAAATCCGAGCTACTCGCACGCAAAGCTGGCAAAATCGCTAAAGTTCCAAATCACCGTATACAATAGAATATAGATTAAAGTGTTTGGGAAAACTTTTGTCGAAAGCCAGGAAGTCTGGATCGGGGGGAAATCGAAAAGCCAGAGAAGCCGCTGAGCACGACAAAGAGAGTTTGCCTGTAGTTTCAAGGCGAAACCCTAAACCTTTCGCTCTCTGGATGTCGGCAAATAACTGGGTGTATCGTCTCCAAAATCGCGATTGATAAACAAAATACCGACGGCCTAAAGCGCGGATCCGGAGGCTGTACACGACGATGCTCGACGAAGTTTGGTGCGTGGTAATAGGCCACGAAACCCTACGTCCAAAGCCGATCTACAAGCAGCTTCGGGACAAGAGTTTTATAACGGCAAATAAGGAAAGGGAAAAGGAGTAGATATTTTCAAGCACATAAAACTGTCAAAGTTGGCAAGAATATCTGGTTTGGACAAGCCATCTGTACTGTGGCTTGAATTAGCAACAATTTTCATCAGCTTCCGGGACTCGTCACAAGAATTTACGTGAAAGAGTGTATTTGAAATAAACGCTGCTGCCTTTCGCTGAAGAAAACACGGTTGTTCGTACTGTTTTTGGCTTGGATTCTGGGCAATCTTGCCATTAACGGTAAGAAAGCCTCATGGAGTGGTACGCCGCCAACAAGCGTCAGGGGTTCCCAAGGACAAGAACCTCCCAACACGCCAGACTCCGCCCAATTGAGCAAATACTGGGCTAATTTGTCCAAGCGAAACTAAAGAAAGACCAAGACAAAACCTGCTAAGGACGAAGGCAGCAGTTAAAAGGCAAACTGGCTTTTTTGCGGCGAAGAAGTGGGACAAGGTGGCCGGACAAAATCTGATGCAAAGTGTCTAAGCGTGAGCCCGGCAATCTCGGATTTGAAAAGCGAAGCCTAACTGAATATTTTCCTCGAAATTTTATACCTAATGAACTTGAAAAGAAATTTATATTTGATTTTTAAATAAAAACGATTTCACCGATTTTACACGCGTTTTTCCCTTGAAAAATTTTGACCCGTATCAACCCTTTAATGAAACATTTTGTGAGAAAGTACGAATTTAGAGTAAATCTTTTGCGTTCATTGTTAAATTTTTTTTTCCAGTCTTTTTTGAGGTTCACTTAACTAACATACGCAAAAATTATTAGAAATAAAGAAAACTTTCTCCGCAAACATAAAAATGCTTTGAACTAAAATAAAGTTAAATTGGCTTTAGTGAAATAGATGTTTCTACTTTTGTTTTGAGTGTAAAGCTCCTATAGATTTTCAATAATTTAATGGAAAAAAGCTAAAGAAACCCGCTTAATTCCCAAACCTATACCAATGATGCCCTACAAATGTTTATGTGTTCAACATCACTAGGGGTGGTTTAGGGTATGATATTGTCGGCCCCGTCCGACTGTCGACTTTACTTACTTGTTGTTCATAAAACTGTAACTGTACCGAAAGCTACAAGTGTTTTCTTCAAGTTGAATAAAGTTGTAAAGTTGCCTGTGGGTTCAAAGCAAAGCAAAAAAAGAAACTTTTTCATGAAGCCGTGAGCGAAATGTGTCGTGCGTGAGCAAAAATCAAATTGTGTTCGTAATTGTGAGTGAGTAA
>PGFW01007049.1:9606-28175 GCA_003123925.1 Haematobia irritans
TGATTATGGGGGCAAAGAAAGTGTTTATATAAAATTTCAAGTTTTTTAGGTTTTGGGGGATTCTTTCAGTTTTTGAGGGTGGGTCACGAGTTAAAGTCCTTTTCGCGTCGTAGGACGCATATATTGTAAGAAGATTATGGCAAAAGAAGTTTGTTCATATAAAAATTTTCAATTTTTTTAGGTTTTTTTGGGGGATTTTCTCACTTGTGAGGTTTGGTCACAGAATTAGAAGTCCTTTTCGCTCTGGACCCAATTTAATAGGAGATATGGCGAAAAGATTTTTTCATATAAGAAAATTCAAGTTTTTTGTAGGTTTTGGGGGATATCTTCTCCCATTGTTTGAGGGTGTCACGAAATGGTTATAAGTCTATCACTTTGTTCGCTCGTAGACCGCACTAGGTGTAAGGAGATATGTTAGTGCACATCGTTTCACAGGCCAAAAGAATTTTTTTCATATAAAAATTCTTCCATAAATTGTATAGGGCACCGGATGAGTGTTTTGCTGATGAGTCGGCTCTGGGCCATAAACGCTGTCAATTTGTTTGATGAGGGTGGATTTGAAATTTTTCGTGGGATGAAATAAAGTTGTCTCATTAAAGAAGATATACGTGATGTACCTGTTGAGTGATAGAATAATGTATGATTAGTAGATGATCCATTATCTTAACTTCTATCATCATAACGGTTATAATCATAAAAGTTTTTGTAAAATGCTTAGAGGAAGAGAAATATTAACAGAGACGTTTGAAAGTATATGCTCGGGCAGAGAAGGAGACGAACACATATGCTACTCACACATGTGTAAATATACATACTTAGTCTCATACTTGTGGATTCAGTCATTGCTTCATTGTAAGTGATAATCCAAGCGGAAACCAGAGATCAAAAGATACTCTTGTGAATAGAATGCGAGTGGTAGTAGGAAGTGGTTTCTCATATTTGGTTATTACCTACCTGCCACTTATACAACTGGGGATAATAAATACTTCAAGCATTCCGTTGGAAATATTAGTGATGTTGCATTTACGATAATTTGTGGGAAATGTTATGTGGATTCTATATCTATAGTAGAATTTTTCGTAATATACTAAACAAAAAACTTAAAAAAATAAAAAAAATAATTTGTTATTAGAGTTATTTTCTTTATGTCAAATTAACTACTGAAACTAAATCAAAATAAAATAAATTGCAATAAAATAATATGAAAAGAAATGAACTGGAATGACATTTTATTTTAATTTATTTTATTTAATTTAACAAAACACTTTGCCATATTTCCATATTCAATTTTTTTTGTTTTGAATTAAAACCTCTATCATGGTTTTTGTTTAATGTCTAAAATCTGGCGCCAAAGAAATGCAAATGCTTGGTTTTAGTTTATGTCTAATTATAGTCTGATTAATATATAAATGACTTAAGACGCAATGTTTCTTTTTTCTCAAAGGAACCCAACAAACTCAATTTAGGGGGGGAAAAGACGAGCAACTAAAAATTGTTTGGCCTGAAAGGACTTGGTGAAAGTGGATCAATGTGAGTGTGTGTGTGAATAAAATGGATGGAAAACGTAAGCCTGTATGGGTGTGAATTTCGAATGTCGTTGGTGTTTGAAAAGTTTTTAAAATTATAATTTCTTTATATATATAATATCTAGTTGGTTTGTGTTCTTTTAATTCAAGGTTAGTCTTTGTCAACCTATAGTATTTTCGAATTCACAGAAACTATAAAATGTTTTGATGCAGTTTTCCTATATATACTTCAGTCTATTCGTTTACCAGTCTCACTATTAAAGCAAAAAAAGAAATATCTACATTGAGGCGAAGCAAAGTCTAAAAATGCTCATTTAGACGCTACACTGGAGTAAAAGATTTACAAATTAGAAAATCAAATGAATAAGCCAGACCTAAATTTCTCAGCATACAGTCTTTTTTTAAGTTTCATTAAAACTGCAGTTGAATATGTTTTAAAAGAGTGCGAATGTAATACATTATATACCAAAGGTCCCTCCGATTCATTCCCTGGAATTCACCAGAAAATAATGTGGCGGGACTAAAATTGAGAAGTGGCACGAAAAAGGGTCCAACATAATTGATATCACGTACCCAATTTCAACAAATTGGCTATGGAAATTTGCTTTCTTCTAGAGTGGTGTGGAAATCAAATCAAAGCATCGTTAGATGGGGACTATATTTTAAAATAATCGCCGATAGTTTTGTTACTGTTGGGGTAACATAGGTAGTTGGTAGACATTCTTGATGTTGTGGTATATTTTGCCAACATTATTTATATGAGGTAAAAATTTTCTCATAAAATAAAATTTCTATAGAATAATTTTACTATAGGAATAAAATATTTGGCAACATTTTCTTATTGAAAATAAAAATTTGTAAAAATTTTCTTATTACAAATAAAATTTGATCAAAAATTCTTCTATTGGACAATAATACATTTTGACAAAATTTTCTATTAGAAATAACATTTTGAGAAAAAAATTTTCTATAGAATAAAATTTGGAGAAAATTTAAAGCACAATAGCTTCTGAGTTATAATAAGTGCATATGGGGGCAGGGATATATTATGGGAGCTATATCTATATCTGAACTGATACCATATTTATTGGCAAAATACATTATTTATGCCAAGTATCGAATAAAAATTGGCGGACCTAACTTTGATCACAAAAATTGTGTCACAGACAGACGGAAATGGCCTATATCGACTCAGGCCACGGTTGCCACAGTTGGTTTTTAATTCTTACCAAAATGCGTAAATTTCCTATACTGTTGGGTAACATTAGGTAGTAGATGACGTAGGAATTCTTGATGTTGTGGTAATATATTATTGCAAATTATTTATTATGAGGTACAAATTTTCTATAGGAAATAAAATTTGAGAAAAATTTTTCCTATAGGAATAAAAATTTTATTTGAGAAAACTTTTGTATAGAATAAATTTTGGCAAAACATTTTCTATTGAAATAAAATTTTTGACAAAAATTTCTATTAGAAATAAAATTTTGACAAAATTTTTCTATTGGAAATAACCATTATTGACAAAATTTTCCTATAGAAATAACAGTTTTTGAGAAAATTTTTTCTATAGGAAAATTAAATATTTGAGAAAATTTTTCTATAGAATAAAAAATTGGGAGAAAATTTTCTATTGGAAATAAAATTTTGTTAAAAATTTTCTATAGAAATAAAAATTTTGACAAAAGTTTTCTCTTGGAAATAAAATGTTGACAAAATTTGTTAAAGAAAATAAAATTTTGCAAAAAATTTTCTATAGCACTCACACTCTCTCTCTCCAAACATTTTCTAAGAAATAAAAAAAAAAAAAAAAAAAAAAAATTTGAAAAAAAAAAATTTAAATAAAATTTTTGACAAAATGTTCTAAGAAATTGAATTTTTGGTACAACTTTCTATAGAAATAAAATTTTTTGACAAACATTTTTCTATAGAAATTAAAATTTTTGCAAAAACATTTTTATAGAAAATAAAATTTGCAAAAAGTTTAACAAATTTATTAAAGAAATAACCCAATTTGAGACAATTTTCGCATAGAAATAAAATCCTTTGCAAAAACGTTCTATAGAAATAAAATTTTGAAAAATTTTTCTATTGAAATAAATTTTTACAAAAATATTCTATGGCAAATAAAATTTGAAAAAATTTTCTATTAGAAATAAATTTGCAAAAATTTTCCATGAAATGAAAAATTTTGCTCAAAAAATGTTCTGTAGCAAATTAATTTTTTTAAAAATTTTTCTATAGAAATTACATTTTGAGAAAATTTTTCTATTAAAAAAATAAAAATTTATGACAAAATTATTCTATAGAAATAAAATTTTTGAGAAAATTTTCTATCGAAATTACAATTTTTCAAAACATTTTTCTAAGAAATAAAATTTCTGAAAAAAAATTTTTGAAAAAAAAAAATTTAATAAAATTTTTGACAAAAGTTCTACAGAAATGAATTTTTGTACAACTTTCTAATAGAAAATAAAATTTTGACAACATATTTTCATATAGAAATAAAATTTTGCAAAACATTTTTATAGAAATAAATTTTTGCAAAAATTTTCAATAGAAATTAAAATTTTAAGCAAATTTTAAAAAAAAAATAAAATTTTGAGAACAATTTTCTATTTGAAAATAAAATTTTGAGACAAATTTGCCATATTAGAATAAAATTCTTGACAAAAATTTTCTATAGAAATAAAATTTTGCAAAAAATTTTCCATTAGAAATAAAATTTGAAAAAATTTTTCTATAGAAATTAAACTTTATGACAAAATTTTCTATAGAAATAAAATTGTTTAAAAAATTTTCTTATAGAAATTAAAATTTTGCAAAAAATTTCTATAGTAATAAAATTTTGAGAAAAATTTTTATAGAAATAAAATTTTGACAAAATTTTTCTATAGAAAAAAAAAATTGACAAAATTTTCTATAGTAGAAATAAAATTTTGCAAAATTTTTCTATCGAAATGGAGCCACCGTTGGTGCAATGGCTTAGCATGCCCGCCTTGCATACACGAAGGTGGAAGTTTTGGTCTTTGAGAGAAATTCGCCACCAGAGGTTCCAAATAAAATTTTCTATAGAAATAAAATTTTGACAACATTTTTCTATTAGAAATAAAATTTTGCAAAAACATCTTTATAGAAATAAAATTTTGAGACAATTTTTCAATAGAAATAAAATTTTAAGACAATTTTTCTATAGAAATAAAATTTTGAGATAACTTTATAAAAAAATTTTGAAAAAATTTTGTATGGAAATAAAATTTGAAAAATTTTCCATAAAAATAACAATTTTTTAAAAAAGTTTTTCTATAGAAATTAAAGTTTTTGAGAAAAAATTTTCTATTAGAAGTACAATGTTTTCAAATATTTTGCTAAGAAATAAAATTTTGCAAAAATTTTCTATATTTTTATTAGCGTATTCCATCAGGAACATAAGCTATTTACATAGAATTTCCATCTTACTCGTTAAAACTTTTTCCAGTTTCATTAAGAATAGTTCTTCTCCATGTGGTTTTTGGTCGTCATTCCTGCTACGCGTACCCTGAGGATTCCAACACAGTGTTTTCATGGGCATATATCGTCAAAAGGTTACGGAAGCTGTTGACGATCATTTGTATTTGAAAACTGCCAATTTATTTTTTGATATTCTCGTTGACTTAACTTACGTCTCTGGTCCACATAAATAAAACTGACTTAACACAGGCGTTATAAAATCTTAAGTTTTGTCTTTGGAGGAAATCGCCACCAGAGTTCCAAATAATTTTCTTATAGAAATTAAAATTTTTGCAAAAATTTTCTATAAAAAATAAAATTTGAAAAAATTTTCTATAGAAAATAAAATTATTGCAAAAATTTTTCTACAGAAATGAAATTTACAAAAATTTTTCTAAGAAATTAAATTTTTGCAAAAAAATTTTCTATAGCTATAAAAATTTTGGAGAAATTTTTTTTATTGGAAATAAAAATTTTGACAAAATTTCTTTTTATAGAAATAAAATTTTCTTTTTTCTGCAAAAATTTTTCTATTTAGAATAAAAATTTTGCAAAAAATTTTCTATCGAAATGGCGATCCACCATGGTGCAATTGGTTAGCATGCCCGCCTATGACCATACACAAGGTGGTGGCTTCGATTCTGTTTCGACGACACAAAAAGTTTTCGGCCCGGTGGATTATTCGACCTTCAGTAATGCTGGTGATATATCTGAGAGTTTCATAGCTTCTCTAAGTCGGTTTCACTGCAATGTGGAATGCCGTCGGGACTCGGCTTATCAAAAAAGGGGTCCCTTTCATTGAGCTTTAAACATGGAATCCGGAAAGCCCACTCAGTGATAAGAGAGAGAAGTTCACAATGTGGTATCACAATGGCCTGATATGTTTAGTCTAAGTGAGCCTGATATTTATCGGCTGCCCAGCCTAACCTAACCTTTTCTATAGAAATACAATTTGACAAAATTTTCTATAGAAATACAATTTTTTGACAAAATTTTCTTTAGAAAATAAAATTTTGACAACAATTTTCTATGGAAATAAAATTTTTGCAAAAATTTAGTCTATAGAAATAAATTTAAAAAAAATAATTCTATAATAAAATTTTACAAAAAATTTTCTAATAGAAATAAAAATTTTTTGCAAAAATATTTCCTATATCAGCAATTAAAAAATTTATAAATTGATACAAAAACACTGTGTTTTTTTAATTGTTAGAAAATAAGAAAATTTGAAGAAAATAAAACTTGGCCCGACTGCTGCTTCCTTAGACAAACACCTTGTTTTTTGTCTTTTTGGCATTTCACTCTTTTTATTCTGCAAAATTTTATACAAATTCACACTCTGCATCCCCTTCTCTGGTTTGCAAGATCTGAGAAAAAAACAAGGACACAAATAGAACAAAGGCTCCAAATAGATAACAGACGCCAGAAATGTTTTATGGCATGTTGATGGTTGATTTTATTTTCTGTTGGTTGTTGTTGTGTTTCTAATGGTGGCCCGCCAGCAAATTTGTTATGTAGATTGTGGTGTTGTTGTTGTTGCTGCTGTAGTTGCGTGTAACAGTCCTTGAGGCGACACATGGATGCAGGTGTTGCCTTTCATTGGAAATTAAGCTGTGACACAAACTAAACTCAAAACAAATTGTTTATCTTTCAAAAGCCCAAGGATTCACAAAGGCACACCACACTCACATACATATTGATTCATGTTTGTGGTATTTTCGTTGTATGTCTTCTTGCCATTCTCTTTATCTCTTTTTCTTTATGGTCTTTTTGAGAATAACAATTCAAAAATTGTTTTCAATGCCAGATAGGTGTATACACATAATATTAACATACATACAACATTAACTAAGGGTATTATGTTAAGAGCTTTGATAACTTTTTAAAAAAAAAAAAACGCATAACAATTTGGCCAAAATCTCATCGGTTCTTTATTTGAAACGTTTAAGGAATTGGTCCATGGACATTTACTTTTTGGAAGATAATTTCATTTAAATGTTGGACCCGCGGCTGCGTCCTTAGGTGGTCCATTCGGAAAGCTCCAATTTTTGTCGGCAACTTTCGAGCACTTTCGGCCGGAATAGCCGAATTTCTTCGGAAATGGTTTGTCTTCCAAAGCTTGGCAATAGTCTGGCTGCGCTTATTTCTGTAGGACTTTTAGACTTGACGGTAGCCCACAAAAAATAGGTCTAAAGGCGTTCTCAAAATCGCTGATCTTGGTGCGCCAACTTAACCGGTCCATTTCTTCAGCAGATGAATTTGTTCTCGAGTTTTCCTCAAAATTGCCACTAGAATCGCGAGCTGTGTGGCATGTAGCCGCCATTCTTGTTGAAAACCACATGTCAAACCAAGGTTCAGTTCTTCCATTTTCGGCAACAAACAAGTTTGTTAGCCATCGGAACGATAGCGATCGCCCATTCACCGTCAACGTTGCGGTGCCAACAGCATCTTTTTGAAAAAATACGGTCCAATGATCCACCAGCGCTACAAAACCACACCAAACAGTGCATTCTTCGGGATGCTATGCGGCCAGTTCTGAACGGCCTTTTCTGGTTGCTTCTTCACCTCCAATATGCTGCAATTTTGCTTATTTACGTAGCCATTCAACAGAACATGAGCCTTCATCGCTGAAACAAAATTTGTCCGATAAAAAAGCGGATTTTCTTGCCAACTTTTTTTCTAAGGCCCCATTCACTTGAAAAATTCGACCGTTTGTGGCAAGATCGGTCGTCTATTTCATGATGAAATGTTCAAAGGCATCTGAGCATCTTTCTTCTTTGACACCAATGGTCTGAAATCCACGTGCATCTGTCAGAGGATACTAATGCATGAAAATCCTAATTCCTCAAAAGAATCACCCTTTTACTTGTGGTTTACTATAGAGGAATTCATATTCCAATCTAGGATCGGCAGAAAGTTTGAAATGACAGCACTCACCTATGATGCATTACTACGCACCCACACACCCCAGATGTTACTCTCGACTCTCAAAATATATATAAGTGTTAACCACACACACACATATTATGAGATTTGTAACCAATGAAAGAATGGTAGACTCGCATAAGATATTGTCATCTCTCTCATAGGACATAGTCACATAATCTTAAGGAGGGCAGACACGTTATGTTTCTCATGCAGAACTTGTTTATATAAACCAACATTACCGATACACTATATAGGCAATGGTTATTCTCTATGATTTCTAAATGTTTTGTATTTTTTTATGATTGCAAGTATGAGAAAGTGATATGCAGTCAATTTGCTAAACATACTAAGGGGTTATCTCGTTTCTTTCTCAGGATAGTAATGGGGAAGAGTATAACTAGTTTGTATAAAATTGTGTGTGTGTGTGTGGTTTGTTCATTTCGTAAACGGAGTAACTGCCAAAATGTGATAGCATGACTCAAGCGAAATCAACCTAAAGAGAATGCATGCACAAGGATCCCAAATTGCAACGATACACCCTCAAAAAAAATCGCTTCTTTGTAACATATGTTCCAAAAATATTTTGCAGGAAGCACATTATATTATTGGATACTGCCGAAATATTAATATGTTTGTTTTATGTGGACATATTATATTTTTGGAAGCATTTTTGAGCCCAAAAATATTATATGCTTGGTAATGATTTTTCCCCAAAAGAAGCATTGTGATCATTCCCTCACATAATTTTTCACTTTCCAGCGAAATTTTTAGTTTCTTGGCACCTTTTTCTGTTAATACAAATAATGTGAAGGAATTTATTCAATTTTTATAATTTTTTTTTTTTTAATTCTTACCTTTCGCCCTTGGCGAGAATCGAACCGCAGGCCCATAACAGTTTGTTAAGCCAACACACTATCAACTGGCTATTATATCATAGTCACCAGTAGACAATTACTCGTTACAAGCTTACATTATATAGCATACTTTGCCTTGCGCCACGCAGCCCTATGCAAACATAACATTATTTAAAGAAACATACATTTGTTGGCCACGTGCGAGCAGTGGTTGCATGCCTGCCTTGCCATGCAAAAGGTGTGGGTTCCATTCCTGCTCCGACCGAACCCAAATTTTTTTTTTTTTTGCAATTTTAGACATTTATACTATATTAAAGTTTTATAATGAAACTTCGAAATGTGGGTATTAAAAATTTACAGTCCCCACATACATAAAATTCTCCTCTCAAGGCGAAAACACATGCTGTTTTTTTTTTCAAATCTCTATGCTCTTGGTTCCGACATGTCTATTCTCTTTTACTCCGTAATTACTCATTCTAGATATTCAAATTAAATAATATATTTAGACTTAAGCCATATTAAAATTTTTGGCCTTATCATAAGAGCAGTTTATCCGAAAAAAACATACAACCATTTCACAGAAAATTGTAAACATATATAGTTTGCTCGCAAATTTGCTAAATTTTATATATGGTTTACATTCACACATATTATTTTTATGAACACATTTTCATACCCCAAACATTTAATATATCTTTAACATTATTAACATAATGTGTCCCAAAAACACTTTAGTGTTAGTTTAGGAACATTACATGTTGGCACTTAAATATATTGTACGTTTAAAAATTGTGCGGCCGAACCACATTTGTGTTTATATCTCGCGAACATATGAAAACATATTTTTTCTAACAGTGTAGATATCCCTACTCTAACAAGCGCTCGCCACACACATATAACCAAGGAAAAATTACCACTGAAACTAAATTTCAATTATTTTTTGGAGCAAGTCTACCCAAAATTTTGGAGAAAATTATACCAAAAAAAACTATCAAACAAAAAAAATCTTATTATTGCAAAATTTTATATCCGCTAGAATTTGTCAAAATTTAATGTCTATTAGAAAAATTTGTCAACATTTATTTTATAGAATTTATTTGTCAAAAACTTCTATTTCTCTGAAAATTTTGTCAAAAATTTATTTCTCTGGAAATTATTGTCAAAATTTTATTTCTATAGAAAATTTATGTCAAACTTTTATTCCAATAGAAAATTTGCCAAAACTTTATTTCTTATTCATAAGAAAATTTTTGTCAAAAATTTTATTTTATAGGAAAATTTTGTTCAAAATGTTAATTTCTATAGAAATTTTTTGTAAAAATTATTTTCTCTGCTAGAGACATTTTGAAAAAAACTAATATATCTAAAGAAAATTTTGTCAAAAATTTTTGAATTAAAATTTTGTTTCTAAGAGAAGGGAATTTTTGTCAAAACTTTACTTCTATAGGAAAAAATTTTTTTTTCTAATAGAACATTTTATCAAATTTTAATTTTGTAGGAATCTTTCGATCAACATTTTATTTCTATAGAAAATCTTGTCTAAAGAAATGTTATTTCAATAAGAATTTTTGTCAAAATTAATTTCTAAAGAACATTTTGTCAAAAATTTTTATTTCTATAAAAATTTCTCAAATTTTATTTTCTATAGAAAAATTTTTCTCAAAATTTTATTTTCTATAGAAAATTGTGTCAAAATTTTATTTCTATAGAAAATTTTGTAAAATTTATTTCTATAGAAATGTTTAAAATTTTATTCTTATTGAAATTTTTTTCAAAATTTTATTTCTTATTAGAAAATGATGTTTCCATAATTTATTTCTATTTAGAAAATTTTGTCAACATTTTATTTCATAGAAAATTTTGTTAAACATTTTATTTCTATAGAAAATTTTGTCAAAATGTTATTTCTATAGAAAATCTCGAGTGTCAAAATTTTATTTCTATAGAAAATTTTTTTCAAAATTTTACTACTATAGAAAATTTTTGTCAAAATTGTAATTTCTATAGAAAAAATTTTTTCCAAATTTTATTTCTATTAGACAAATCTTGTCAAAATTTTATTTATTTTATTTCTATAAGAAATTTTTTTTTCAAAATTTTTTCTATAGGAATTTTTTTTCAATACTTTTATTTCTATAGTAAAATTTTTCTCAAAATTTTATTCTATAGAAAATTTTTGTCAAAAATTGCTATTTCTATAGAAAATTTTTGTAAAAATTTATTCTATAGAAAATTTTGTCAAAATTTTATTTCATAAGAAAATTTTTGTAAAAATGTTATTTCCATAGCAAAATCTGTATCAAAATTTTATTTCTATAGAAAATCTTGCTCAAAATTTTATTTCTTATAGAAAAATCTTGTCAAAATTTTTATTTCTATAGAAATATTCTTGGACTCAAAATTTTTTATTTCTATAGAATTTTTTTTTTTCAAAATTTTATATCTATAGAAAATGTTGTCAAATTGTATTTTCTATAGAAATTTTCCAAAATTTGTATTTCTATAAGAAAATTTTTCCAAAATTTTATTTTCTATAGAAATTTTGTTTCAAAATTTTATTTCTTATTAGAAAATGTTTTTCAAAATTTAGTGTCTACTAGAAAATGATTGTCAAAATTTTATTTCCATTAGAAAATTTTGTTCAAAAATTTAGTTTCCATACAAAAGTTTGTCAACATTTTATTTTCTATAGAAATTTTTCAAATCAACCTACGAGTAAAAAAATCTACCATTTTTGGTAGAATTTCTGCCAACTGTGGATAACCATGGAGCAGTATGGTGGCAGGTGGGTGTTGAATTTAAGTGACAGTTAGTTTTAGTTTTAATTTCAATTTAAATTTTGAATTTGAAAATGCCTTAAAATTTATTCATTTTTTGAGGCAACATAAGGTTTTTTGTTCTGGGTGTAATCTTCTCTATGCATAGCGATCAACAAACATTCTTCGTACACTCTGTTGACTTGACTGAAAATTGTTTATCTTTGGTCACAGGGTTATGTCAGTTTAGCATGTGTCGACAGCCGAATATCTTCTCAATTCATACGAGTACTCTGAATCATTGTCATTGTCTTACATTGTCGACAAGCTAACATTCACAGACTGCTAACACTTACCTCTAATGCCAGCGACAGACTTTGAATAGTGATTTAATGGTGACACAATCACATTTCACGATGATGAGATAGAAGAAGGCGACATTCACAGTAACTACATACGATAAGGGAAATATATACTGGTCGATTTAGATGGAAAAGTTTTTTTTTGTTAAAAAATGCTAAATACTTCCACTATATATAAAAAAATTGGCAAGTTATTTGGTTTATTAAAAGCTAAAACTTTAAATAAACACAGAGCAATGCCTGGCTGTAACATCAGATTGCCAGTTATGGATCCCTTTTAATAATTTATGGAATATGTTAAGCATTATATTTCGTTTCCTCCAATAGTGGGTTGTCTCTACGAAAAATGATGAAAAAATAGATGGGTTACAGTAGGGAATATCAACACACAAGTGCTTGATAAAATCGTACGGAGTATTTTCTTCGTCAATCACATATTCTCGAGGCATTTATGTGAAATAAATGATTTTTTTTGTGCATAATATTAAAATTTTAGCTTTATTTTTCCAAACTGACATTTTAAAAAAAAAAATGTTATATAGTTAGATTGCCACTGTAGGAATCTCAACCACGGGTTGGCACAGTGTAGATTGCGTAAACAAAAAAATGGTAGATTTTTTACATTTTGGAAAGATTGGAGTCCATGTTTTTGGTAGATTTTGCAAAATATTCCTCTCCAAGTAAAAGGTATTTCTAAATTTTCTATAGAAATAACATTTTGACAATAATTTTCGTATAGCAATAAACATTTTGCCAAAAATTTTCTATACAAATAACATTTGCAAAAATTTTTCTATTAGAAAAACATTTTCCAAACAATTTCTGTAGAAATAAAAATTTTGTCAATAATTTTAGAGAATTTTTATTCGAATAAAAATTTTTAAAAATTTCATTAGAAATACCAATTTTTGACAATTTTTGAAATAAAATTTTTGAGAAAAGTTTCGTATTAGAAATAAAAATTTTTTTGAAGAAAATTTTCTATAGGAATATAATTTTCGAGAAATTTTCCTATTGAAATAAAATTTTGAGAAAATTTTCTATTGAAATAAAATTTGAGAAAATTTTCTTATAGAAATAAAATTTTCGGACAAAAATTTTTTGTAGAAATAAAATTTTGACAATTTTGAAATAATTTGAGACATTTTCTATAGAAATAAAATTTCGCAAAAAATTTTACCATAGAATAAAATTTCTGGACAAAATTTTTTATAGAAATAAAATAATAGCAATTTTGAAATCAATTTTGCGAAAAATTTTTAAATAAAATTTTTGCAAAAATTTTTTATAGAAAGAAAAAATTGACAAATTTTCTTTAAAGAAATTCAAATTTTCGACAAAATTTACTATAGAAATAAAATATTGAAAAATTTGTCTATAGAAATAAAATTATTGACAAAAATTTTCTATAAGAAATAATAAATTTGACATACATTTTCTATATATAAAAAATTGATAACAGTTTTCTCAGAGAAATTTAAAATTTTGACAACATTTTTCTAGAGAAAGAAAATTTTGACAATGTTGTTTTGCGTTAAAATTAATCTCAAGTTTTGCGTAGATATTTTTGTTTCGAGTGAAAAACCGTTGATCTCGCTACTTATTCTTAAAATATTTTATATGATGATAAATGAACTTTTTGTTTGTATTGAAATAAATTCAAACTTTTTGTTTGTCTTCAAAACATGATTTTGAAGGAAAATTTTTTTTCATAGTAGATGGGTTAATTGTCAGGAATCTCAAACACATAATGCTTTGACCAAAATCAAGGATTATATTCTTTTTTCAACAACATATTCCCAAAGTCAATTTATTTGATAATAAATGACTTTTTTATATACCTGCTCCACACTGTGGAACAGGGTATTATAAGTTAGTGCATCTATGTTTTGCAAACACCAGAAGGAGACGAGATAAACACATTGCGATGTCCGTCTTTGTCCGTGAAACACATTTTCGTAATCAAAGTCTAGGTTACGCTAAGTTTTAGTTCCAATCGCCTTCAAATAGATCCACTATTGATTTTGGTCAAGAAATCGGTTCAGATTTAGATATAGCCTCCCATTATAATATATTCTCCGCCCGATACTGTTGGACTTATATGGCCCCAGCAAGCCCAGGTTTAATAATTGCTAAAATGTTGCACAAGCAAGAACAATTAAGCACTGATAATTCAAGTGTGCAAATTTTTATTGAAATCGGTTCAGAGTGTTAGATATAGCTTCCTATATATAATTCTTTCGGCCCGATATGGACTAATACGTAGACAGGAGTTTACCCCAATTTGGTTTGAAATTTTGCACACGGGCAGTAGAATTAGCACTGCAGCTATGCGTGCCAAATTCTGGTTGAAATCGGTTCAGAATTTTAGAGTTATAGCTCCCATATATAGCTTTTCGCCCGATTACACTCATATGACCACAGAGGCCAATTTTTTCTGCTCCGGATTTAGTTGGAAATTTTGCACAGGGAGTTTTTTAGAATTAGCATTGTAAGCCTGATTGCGTCTCCAGAATTTTGTGTTGAAATCGGTTCAGATTTAGATATAGCTCCCATATATAGCTTTCGCCCGATTTACACTCATATGACCACAGAGGCCATTTTTTTAACTCTGATTTAGTTTGAAATTTTGCACAGTGGAGTAAAATTAGATTGTTGCTATGCGTGCCAAATGTTGGTTGAAAATCGGGTCAGATTTAGCTAATAGCTCCCATATATCATGTTTTTCTGATTTTCGACAAAATGGTTCAACAATTACCAAACATTCCTATGTAAAATCGCCACTGCTTACTCGAAAATTGGTAAAATGATCTAATTCTTCCTAAA
This sequence comes from Haematobia irritans, assembly GCA_003123925.1. Classification (NCBI taxonomy): domain Eukaryota; kingdom Metazoa; phylum Arthropoda; class Insecta; order Diptera; family Muscidae; genus Haematobia; species Haematobia irritans. The sequence continues at coordinate 24,348 of PGFW01007049.1, forward strand.
TTTCTAATACCATATTATATCGATGCGATAAACATAAATAAACTTTTGCGAAGTTTCCTTAAAATTGCCTTCAGATTTAAAATGTTTCCCATATTTTTTTCCTAACAATTGTGTTCCACCCTAGCTGCATAGCCAACTTAAATTTTGAAGCTCTATTAGATTTTGTAGAGGTCTATCAATTCTGATCCAGATCGAGTGATATTTAAATGTATGTAATTTGGCGACAAAACCTTTTTATATAGCCCCCAACACAAATTGACGGATGTGGTATGGTATCGAAAAATTTAGATACTAAACAAAGTGTGTGCAGGGTATATATAGTAGTGCTCGCCCGACTTTAGACTTTCCTTAATTTGTTTTGTATTATAAATATTCAACCCAAAGGATATTTTAAAACCTTGCTTTTTATAAAAAAATGTAATAGTAGATGAGTTCTGTAGGAATCTCAAACATAGTGCTTAACAAAATCGAAGGAGCTTATCTTTCTGTTTCACGCATATTTCTCAAGTCATTTTATGTGCACATTAATATTTAACTTTTTTTATTTTTTTTTTTTCAAAACTGGCTTTATAATTTTTTTTGGTATAATGTAGATGGGCTACAGTAGGAATATCAACTTATTTAATGCTTGATTAAAATCGGAAGGAGCTATTTTTCCTTTTCACACTTATTTTTATAATATTTATGTGATATGAATGACTTGTATATAACATAATATTCATTATTCAATAATTCATTTATTTATTTACTAAAAACTGTTGAATAGTAGATGGTACAGTAGGAATCTTCGTAACTCATAGATGAATTTGTATTTCTAGTTTATTTTAAATGTTACAAATAAACCCTCTACCTAATATAACATAAGTTTTTATATATAAATTATTGATACCTCTAATAACAATACCTCACAAAATATTTTGATAAAAATAGTTTATAAAATAAAATAAATTTAACCTTAAATAAATTTGACTAAAAACAAACACATTTTGATTATCCATTCCATGTTTACTGCGTGTGCTAATTGCTGCACACAAATCACACCGTCAAACCCTGCCACTCATTCGATTCAGTGAAAATGCCGACTGATGAAATATGGCTACAACCAATGTCTTTTCCGGCCAGTTATTGTAAGCTGCTTTAATGGCCATTCACTTTCTTCCGCCATCAGGTATCATGCGCTAACGAAAAGCCAAACCACACAAATGCCTATGGCAAATTTGCTAGCTATCCCAAAAATAGTATAAACCATCTGGCCAAATGACGACCACTATTATCGTTGGCGTTGTTGGTACAAAAAAGGGAAGTCAGCGTGGTGTAAACGATGATGGTGGTTTTGCACCTTCCATGCTACGCCAACAGATCCTTGAGTGCAATTTTGATTGTCGTTCTGTAACATGGCAAAGTTGTGCAGCGGACAAGTCCCTTTTGAGCTTAAATTATTTTTGGTGTCAGTCATCTTTTCTGCGTTCTATAAATATTTGCGCGTAAATTCTTGCAAGTTGAGTGATAAGGTGTTTTTGAGGTTGAAGATAAAGTTTTTTCTCTAATCAAATTGAAGTAGAGGATTTTTTTAAATTTATTTCCAACTAAATTTAGAAAAATTATTTTTTTTTTTTATCTTCTCTTGTATTCCGTGTGCTTTCATTCTTGCATTGTCTGTACTTTGGCATTCCATTGTCCTAGAATTGGCCTAGAACAACAAACAACATATGTTTGGCCAGAACATCAAGCATATGCTTCATTTACATAAACATGATAATTGCATTAAATAGTTATTTTACATGAACTAATTGGACAGTGACAATGTTGATTTGGATTTTGAACATTTACACAATGAGATCATGGGGCTGACAACATTTAATTGGGCTATTGTATAAAATACAAGGGGATAAGTTACTGTGTTTTTTTCAATCGTGATTGTATCGTAAAGAGGTAGCGATATAAGCAAAAAAGCAGAAGAATACCTCTATGGTTTTTCAGTTTCTTTCATATAAAAATATATTAATTATATTGCAATTAATTTAAATTTTATTAATTTAATTCTAAACTAATAATATAAATTAAATTTATTTTTTATTTAAAATTTTAAAGTAGATGGGTACAAGGAATTCAAACAGTTAATTGCTTCGATGGATAGAATAAAGAATCGATTTATAGGAAATTTACTTTAATACAAAATCATGATAACCACGATAATTATCCATTTCCGACTATATAAAGATATATTTATATATTCTTGATCAAGAGAAAATTTTTAAGAGCGCGATATTAACCATGTTCCTGGGTCTGTCTGTTTGTACACCACGTTACAGTCTTCAATAATGAAGCTATCGCAAGCTGAAAATTTTGCATAACCTCGTCTTTTGTCCGCAGGCAGGTCAGGCTCGAAGATAGGCTATATCGGTCCAGATTGTGCTATAGCCCCCTTACTAACCGATTTGGGTCTTTAACGTCGTTAGACATCCGAATTTTTATCCATTTGCCTCCAATTTTAAAATCTATAGGTATTTTGGTGGCATCAAATAAGTATGCCGATATGAGTGTGATTTGGTCCACATTGATATTAGGTCCCTTAATAGCCGATTACTCATTTCACTTCTTTTGGGCTTCTAGACACTTCTTAAATTTTTATTCTGATTTTGCCTTAAAAATGCCAAAATCTTAAGTATTTTTGGGATTCATAAACAACGTGATGCGGAAGATGCGTGTGTATCCGGTCCATGGTTTGGCATAAGCACCGTGGAGTGCAATGATTACCGCATGAACCGCCTTGCATACACAAGGTCGTGCGATTCGATCCTGCTTCGACCGAACTCCAAAAAGATTTTCAGCGGGTGGATTATCCCACCCTCAGTTAAGCTGGTGATCATTATCTGGTGCCGTATATTAAAGCTTCTGTGCAATGCCATTGGACTGGCTAAAAAGGATGGTCCCTGTGTCATTGGCCTTAATATGGAATCGGCAGCACTTCATGATAAGAAGAAGTTCACTCCAATCTTGGTATCACAAATGGACTGAATAGTCTAAGTGAGCCTTGATACATCGGGACTTGCCACCTAACTACTATGTTATAGCTCCCGGTATTAGGCCCGATCTCCGGATGTGACTTCTTGAGCGTCTAGACATCCGAATATTTCATCTGATTTGCTGAAATTCAGAGGTATTTTGCGGTATTCATAAGCAACCGTGTGCGGAAGACGTGTGTGTGTCGGTTCCATTTTTCTCTTGGTAAAGTCCCATTATAACCCGATCTTCTGATTTGACTTCGTGGCTTCTAGAACGACGCAGTTTTAATAAAATTTGCCTTGAAATTGAAGCAATCTAGAGGTATATCTGAGTCCCACACATTAACATAAGGTACGCCGAATTATAGTGTGTATCGGTCATTGTTTCGGTTATAGCCTTCCATATAGTAAGGCGATCAATCCCATATTTTGACTATACACCCGACCTCCCCCCATATACACTGATCTCCTGATGTTGACTTCTTGGGCTTCTAAACACCGCAATTTTCGGTTTGCCTAAAATTCAAAATTTAGAGGTATTTTAGGTGTTAGTTTCCATGTTGTTGCTTGGCAGAGTAACTGTCATCAAAATCCATCTGAAATTCAAGTAACCCGACGAAGAGTTTTCAAATGAAACAATTATATTAGTTGATTTGGCCGAACTTAAGTCCGTATTTAATTTAATTTAATTTTTTATATAAATTTTTTTAGTACCCGTTCTCTTGACCCATAGGCTAGGTTAAATTAAAAAAAAAAAACTAAAAAATGAAATCTATTTTAATAAAAATTTTTTTAATTTGCAGCATGATTATTTATTTTATTT
>PGFW01007064.1:7950-19104 GCA_003123925.1 Haematobia irritans
AACATGACAAATTTTCTAAATGAAATAAAATTTTTGACAAATTTTTATAGAAATAAAATTTTGACAAAAGTTCTATAGAAATAAAATGTTAACAAAATCCTCTATAGAAAAAAATGTTGATAAAATTTCTATAGAAATAAAATTTGAGAAATTTTTTTTATAGAATAAATGCTTACAATTTTTCTATATAAAATAAAATTTTGACAAAATTTTCTTAGAAATAAAATTTTGTAAAGAAATAATACTATTATTTCTTTACAAAAAAAGTTTATAGAAATAATATGTCGACAAAAATTTCCATAGAAATAAAATGTTGACAAAATTTTCCATACATATAAAATTTTGACACAACATTTTCTATACAAATAAAATTTTAAAAAAATTTTCTATAGAAATAAAATTTTCGATACAAATAATATGTTGACAAAATTTTCAATAGAAATAAAATTTTGACAGAATTTTCTACACAAATAAACTCTTGATAAAATTTTGACTAAATTTTCTATAGAAATAAAATTTTGACAAAATTTTCTATAGAAATAAAATTTTGACTAAATTTCTAGTTTTTGGGTAAAATTTTCTCCAAATTTTGGTAGATTATTTTTGGCTTGAGTGGCAACTGTGGTTACAATCGTTTGTGGCCGTTTCAAAGCCAAAATCGAAGCCGTTCATGAAACGCCGCCCGTGTACGAAAACCGTGAACATTGTGTTTTTATTTTTCGTGAACGTTTCCGTTTAATTTTTTTTCCGTCCGAGTACTTCATATCAGTGCATGTAAAGGGATAATGATGAAGTTGATGACAACGTCTGCAATGAACGATCATCAGTGATGAGTACATACAGAAAGATTCGCTTGCTCGTCTGTTCCCTTTGTCAGTCGTCCAGTTTGGTGTTGTCAACTGTTTTATGTCAATTCAGATATGTTTATCCCCCCAACCCGCCACACTATATCTCCATCCATACATGAGGACCAATACTAAAGCTTAATGGCTGATGTTTCTCATCTCAGCTATATGGAGCAGAGTCAGACGGACGCAGCTGGATTACGCTTAAATCAACATCAATATTGACATCATTCGTACCCCTCCATTAGCCTTCCTTTGTATTTCGCCAATCATGTTGATGACGACGACGACGACAAGGACCAAGATGACGAGGATGTAGATGAAGATGATGATGCCCAAGTTGATGCTGCTGCAAGATATTTGTCTGTCCATGTATATTTCCTTCTTCAATCTTCTTATGCAATAACCAGCCAATGACTTGCTATGGCATTGCCAAGTCAGTAGCTATGGCCTTTACCATCTTTAGATTATATTTGCCGCCGTCGCCGTTGCGTCCACTGCTTCAGTTGTTGGTATTCCTTCATAGCTTCTGCCTTAATTTTTTGAACATGTTCAATTTTTTATTTCGATTTTTTTTTTCGTTTTTGTTTTTATGCGAACATCCGTCTGGGAATATTTTATTAAAGCTTAAGCTACAGTTTATATAAAACTTTTATATGTAGGCATTGACTATTCATTTTGTTTTCTTTGATCCTTTGCATTTGTGAAGCAAATATACTCAATTCATCCATGCTTGTGACGAGTTTTAATTTTTTAATTAAAATCGCTTCAATGACGAAAATGATAGTATCAATCACAGAAATAATTAAAAAATGTACTTATACTTAAATGTATTTATTTAATTGATACAATTAATATATATATTTTTTTTTTAATTTAATCGCAAAACATATTTAAATTCTTAATTGAAGCAATCAATTATTTATTTATTTACGTTTAAATCATTTTGTTGTAAATTTCTGAATTGATATATTTAATTATATTGGATTTTTCTTTGGATTTAAGCGAAAATTTAAAGAACCAGTGTTTCGTTGCTTCTTAACCAGATTTTGTACAGCCACATTGTCCACCTTCTTCGCCACAGAAAGCCAGTTTGCCTTGAACTGCTGCTCGTCCTTAGCAGTTTTTTTTGGTCTTCTTAAGGTTCCGCTTGATTTCTCAATTGGGCGGAGCTCTGGCGTGTTGGGAGGGTTCTTGTCCTTGGGAACCACCTGCACGTTGTTGGCGGCGTACCACTCCATGGCCTTTTTACCGTAATGGCAAGATGCCAAATCCGGCCAAAACAGTACGGAACAACCGTGTTTCTTCAGGAAAGGCAGCAGACGTTTATTCAAACACTCTTCCACGTAAATTTCTTGGTTGACAGTCCCGGAAGCTATGAAAATGCTGCTTTTCAAGCCACAGGTACAGATGGCTTGCCAAACCAGATATTTCTTTTCGAACTTTGACAGTTTTATGTGCTTGAAAATATCTGCTACCTTTCCCCTTCCTTTTGCCGTATAAAACTCCTGTCCCGGAATCCTTGCTTGGAGTAGTCGGCTTTGACCGTAGGTTTCGTCGTCCATTAACACGGCAGTCAAACTTCGTCAGCATCTGTCGTGTACAGCTCTCCGGGATCGGGCTTTGGCCGTGTATTTTTGTTTATCATCGCGATTTGGAGTCACTAACCTTCTTGTAAGTCGATAGTCGCGGCTCGTTTTTTTGAACTCCGGATGCGTTGTAGACGATAACCCCCAGCTTATATTGCGGCATCTCGGAGAGAGAGAGGTTAGGGGTTTCGCTTGAAACTACCGGCCAACGGTCTCTTGTCGTCTCAGGCGGGCTTCCGGTTTTCGATTTCCCGCGCGATCCAGACTTCTGGCTGTCGACAAACGTTCAGGCCCAAGACACTTTAATTAGCATTTGTATACGGTTGAAATTTCGGCAACTTTAGCGATTTTGCCAGCTTTGCATGGCCGAGTAAGCATCGGAAATTTTTCGCAATGCGCGAGCAAAATTTTGATACGCTGCTCTTCTTTGGCTTGGATCGGTATTGTTGGACAAATGAAGAGTGAATTCCAAAAATCATAAATAGCAGCAACATTCTAGTAACAATCACACAACCTTCAAAATGAAGGGTGCTTCAAGTTTTTTTAAATGAAAATTGAAAGAAATACGTAAGTTTTTATAAATTGACCAAATTTTGACCTGTATGCATCCTTTTAAACGCTTATTTAAAAATCGTTGAACTAACATCACGCCAAATTATAACAAATTGGAAAAACATATATTAATATATTATATATATATATATATATATAATATATATAATATATAATATTATAATAATATATATATAGTATATATATTATAGTATATATATATATATATATATATATATCCCAAAAAATAACAAAAATAAAAAATAAATATTTTTTTTTTAGAAAAATATTGAATAAAATTGCCGGCTGGTGAGATTTCAATCACCGTTCCTTTTATTTGTTTTATTCATAATAATAAATAACATCTCATGAAGTAGTACGAATGTCATGCCGTGGTGTCATATTAGGTTCAAAATCACAAACATTTGCACCGGCCAGAAAAAAAAGTGACGCACTTCTTTAAGTTAAAATGATTCATTGTGAAGAAAGTTGAACAGTCGTATAGGCGCCAAAGACATTTTTATTTGTTTGAGAACGATATGGATTTTCGGTAGAAATTAGGTTAGAGATGCATTCCATTTATTAGTTTAACATCTGTTCCTATATTTAATGTCACCACTATACTACAGAATGAACAAATTTAACTGAATTGAATTCATGATATGGATTGATTTTGATGTGAACTTTTTTCATTTCATTTTGGACAAATCTTACATATTTGTGGTAAACATCTTACTCTCAAAATTAGAACTGGCTTACCTTCGTTTTTAAAATACAGGTTTTATTTATTTATATAGTCATTTTTTTTTTTTCCTTCAATAAAAGACAATGTTTTATTAATATATTAAAATATATTTATTAAGAAATTAACAGTAATTCGATTGGACTTGAAATATTAGTTTTATTGATTCCACTATTTCAATAATGCCATGTACAATTCACTAACCTGTAAAACGTAATTGGGGCTTTTCTTCTTCTTGTTCCTTTCACTTTTAATTAATGATGCTGCGTAACGATTTTGTCCCTCCTTTTACAATTTCAAATACCTACAAATATAAAAAATCATAAACCATTTTTTCACAAAAAAATTAGCGGTCACTGGTCATTAGCCGGTAGCTAGACAATTTTTCTAGGGGGGGCTATAAGGCCCCCTAGCTAAAAAATTTTATATTCATTTATTGTTATATTTCATTTAATGTTTTATTTCATAAAAATGAATAAAAAAATTAGACATCAAATAACTCGAAATTAATTTCAATAATAAAGCAAGTAAAAAACGTATTCACACATTTCCAGCAAAAAAAATAATTTTGGAAGTTATCTTCCAAAGAACACAACTTTTAAAAGCACTTCCAGAAGATGTACTCCCAATGATGGTTTTTATTTTAACTACTCAAGGAAAAGTTCATTCAAATTCAACTTTTTTATAACTTGGTTTTTTCTTACTTTTAATGGGAAAATTTTAAACTTTTTTGTTTCAAATACGCTTAAAACGAGAAATAAGAAAACATAAAATGGTACAAATAACTTTGAATTTTTGTCGAAAAAAATTCTTAAATTCTGAAAAAACTTGTGATAATTTTTTGAAAAATATTTTTGAGTCAAACATTTCCGACACAGCATGAGAATCCATTAAAAATTATAAAAATTATTTATTTGAACAAAATATTAAACAGAATTTTTTAATTTACATTCAAAAACATTGAATTCGTCACACGTAAAGAAGTGATGGCAAATTCAGTGCACGGCTGCTGAAATGGAGGACTTCCCGTCGCTATGACAAGCCCATTTAAATTAATCGCTTATTCGCCAATTTGCAACGCACTTCCGAGGAATCCAAAAAGATCATTGTTCATTACATTTTTTGGCTGGGCTGTTTATTTTTTATAAAATAGATGGAAAATCGTAAATAGGTTTTCAAAAATTCTGGGGGGGCTAAAATTTTTTCTGGGGGGTCTAAGCCCCTCCCAGAGGCCTTCTACGTTATGGTCAGCTGTATGAATGTTACCGGTGATAATTGAAGATTCCAGAAACTGAAGACGAATGAAGGGTATGTTATTACTGTTGGCGTGTTTTTCTTCTTTATAACACATACACGAACATTGATAGATTGTTTGTTATTTATTTTCAAATATTTTTGAAAAAACGAACATTTTCTCACTAATTTAAAAAATTACAAATATTTATTTGTTATTTTTATATTATTTTATCTATATTAATTTTTAACAATCTCTCCAGTATACCATAACAACCGCGAATCAAACTAAAAAAACAACCCACGCGCAAACATATCGATATACATCGATGACAAGGTATCGATTACAGTAGATAAAAGAAATATAGGAATTTCCTATTTTAAATTTTCTATACAAGTGTGTTCCTTAATTTTGAAAAGGATTGAAATAAGTTTTTTCTTCTTAGTACAAAGAACTATAAATATTTTCTATGTCCAAGTTGTTATTCGTAATGTATGATAAGCTTTCTATAATAAAAGAATTCAGTGTTATCGTGTTTAATAAGAAATTTTACTAAATTTTGAGGAAACTTGATTTTAGTTCGTGGTTTTTGTTTATTTTTACGAATAGCTTTGTTATCAGTGAATAAAAATTTTCATTGTGTCAGATATGTAAATTCTTATACCCAGCGAAGAAAAACAAGTATTAGTAAATTTCCATGGCCTTATCTAGTTAATGAACTATTCCTAACTGCTTTTAGTTTAGGCGTTTTTTACTGAAAACAAGTAAAATTTATATTATTTCACAACAAAAATTTAACTTAATGGAAATAAAATGGATAAACTAAAATTTATGAAACACATTTTTTTCTTTAGTTTCGAAAGGCACTTTGTTTCTGGGTGTGAATGGACGTTTTTGAATGCACTTGGGTTGAATGGCGTTGTGGCTGAAGGTTTGGCTAAAAAAGTTTTGTTATGGTGGCCTGCAACAGACGGCAGGGTTCAACCCTCAAAAATAAAAGTGTAAAACAAACGAATGCCTGATTGAAAATAAAACAAATGTATTTGGTTTTTTAAATTTCTTCGTCAAATGAATTTCCAAAAAGGCACAATGCAAAGGATCCAAAATTGGAGTACTTCCGACCGTATGACAAGCCCAATGTAAAATTCATCTGGAGATGATCTAAGTTAACACTACTTTCCGGATCAGCAAATTTGGGAATTACCTTTTTTGGAAGCTCCTGTTTTGTTTTGGGCCAACTTTTAGAGCTCTGCCCACACTAGAAAAAATATCACCAAAATATTTTCCAATTAAAAAGTTAATTGAATTTGAAAAATTGCTTTTTCAATTAATAAATTAATCTCATATAAATAACTTGTTTAATTATGATGAAACATTAAGTTAATTAAGTCGAATGATGAAAATTTTTAAATTATAAAATTAATTGATTACATATTAAACTTTTTAAATCAAAAATTCCGGAAAGACTGATTCAAGTTAATGAAAAATTAAACTTTTTTTATATTAATTTAATTAAAAATATATTTCAAACTATCATTGTTAATCTAAATAAAAAACTCTTAGTCAAATTCAGAAAGTAATTGAAAATAGTTTTTGGCAATCAACGTCAATTAAATATATTAAGTAGAATCAATTAAAATGAATTGAAAAATTTTGCTAATCGAAATCAATTAATTTTTTAATCAAGAATTTTTTCTATATGCCGCAATTAAAACTGTGATCGTGATACTAATCATTTCCGTGTTGAAGACATTTCAATAAAAAAATTAATTGGATCAATTAATTTCGTGAGTGAATCAGAAAATAAAATTTTTTGTGCACAGGAAAAAGTTCTAAATCGGAGCCGAAGACAGGCCAATATATACGCGCTTTGGAATTGCCCTTAATTCACATTGAACTCTCCTCCTTAAGAGAAAAATAATAAATCGCCCCAAAGGACGTTCAATTTTTATCGCTTTGGAATCTAGCGCGATTCCCCGCTTTGGGACTTTGTCATAAGATTCAAATCTTTAAACCTCGAGCAAAGGTCTGTCACTCAATATTACTTCTGGCAATCGTGCTTAGCCCACTTTGGACTCTGCCAATATTGTAAAAATCTTGATTTCCAACCAATGTGAACCTTAAAGTTTTATATTGTATTAGCACACATTTGGATGACATCTACCATATGTGACATCCATACTCACTTTGCAAAGATTTATCCAACAAAACCATAAAAAAATTGGGTGTTGTTATGTTCCATATAAAGTTATTTGGAATCTCTATTCATTTTTTAGGTTTTGGTGTTCGATTTTTCCGATTGAGGCCCATATTCATAGCGACGATCGCAAGGATTGTCTAATGTCCCCGTTTCTACCATTCGATTCAAGGCTGGAATTGAAAAAAAAAAACTTTCAACTTGAAACAGAAAAAAATGCTTGTAACTTAAATAAGCAATTGACAACGACTAAAAACTACAATCCCATGCTTCTGTATTTGAGATTTCTAAACCGCAATCAAAAAATGCTTCTTGAATGATGTTGTCATCACGTCACAAGAGTCCTCCAGCGAAAATTGTATTTTCTTCAGACGGGTTTAAAGAACAACCAGCGAAAAAACCCATCTACATAGGTCTTGAATGTTGAATATAATTCTAACCAATTACCATACGTGTAAAATCGGGGATCTAATTAGATATGATTAGATCTGCAAAATTGGTCCCTTTATATCTAAGCAGGATAGACCCAGATTATGATGAGATAGATAAATACATATAATTTATATACTAATTCCATATATGACGAACTCTAAATATCAGATCCAAGCTACCCAGCAAATAAATTTGGAAGTTTTGGAAAAGGCAAACTTAAGAAGCACTTCCAGAAGAAGCACCTCCCAATAATGTCTTTATTTTTAACTCCTAGGATGTTCTTTTTAATTTAAATTTTTTTATAACATGGTTTTTTTCATACTTTAATGGATAATTTTAAACTTTTTTTTGTTTTCAAAATAGGTTAAAAACAGAAGTAAGAATTCATAAATGGTACAGAAATATTTAAAATTTGTCCGAAAAACTGCTAAATTCAATCAGAAAAAATTGTGGCATTTTTGAAAATATTTGAAGTCAAACGTTTTCCGACATGCAATTAAGAATTCCATTAAAAAATTATAAAAAAATTATAAGAAAATTAATTTACTTTGACAAAATTATCACAGAATTTTTAATTTACATCCAAAACAATTGGAATTCGGCATCACATACTAAGAAGTGATGCAAAAATGTCAGTGAAACGGCTGTTGAAAATGGAGGACTTCCGTCGTTATGAGCAAGGCCATGTTAATTTCATCCGCTTCAATTTGCAGCGGCACTTCCGGATCCAAGAAAGAACATTTTTGCATTTACTTTTTTGCGGACGCTTTTTTTGCTGGGTATATCTAGTCCTATATTGACATCCCAATCAGATTAATTCCATCAGTATTTGATATATAATTACGATCATATCACACAAAAAAAACAATCACCAAAATTTTTTCCAATTAAAATTTATTGGATTATAAAAAAAAATTATGATTCAACAAATTTTTTTAAACTGAAATTATAAAAATCGCATCACAAAAATAGGCTTGTATTAATTCATTTTTTTTAATTGGATCAATTAAATTATTCTTAATTGGACTATGGTGATTGAGAGACATTTCAATTCAAAACATAATTGGATCAATTAAATTTCGTAATTGAGACAACAAATATTTTGTTTTCGTGTGCATTTTTCGGATTCTACTTATATCAATTTAATACTCTAATTTTTTCAATCTCGTGGTATAGTGTCTTTCAGTTGAAAGATTTTTTTGTACGCTATCAGTTGGGTGAGAGGGTAATTAAAACTTCAAGGCTTCGTTGAGTTCTGAGTTGCTAACTTTCTGGTTTTCTTTCGTTGTCGTTGTTGCTTTAGTGCGTTGATTTAGTTGAACTATGTTTTCCATGCGATTGTGGGCTACTAGTGGCCGGTCGCTGGCTTTTTAAATAGGCCATCTTTATCCTTGTCATCAAATTATGTGGTATTGCCAGTGTTTGGAATGTGGCAAGTAGACGGATCGATGATTGTGGGGGCAGAATCTTTTCATTGTTGGCGGTGCATGTGTTTTGTGCGATGGATAATTTCCAGAGTGGGGAAGAGACACTTGGCGGCTGCGGCGGCGTCTGTCTATTTTGTCATCCTTTAAAGTCTCGAATTTCGTTGTCGTCGTCTTGTTTGTCTGGACGATTTTGGGCTTTGCTTGAATAAAATTTCAACATAAACCACCAGCACCACCACCATATTAATGTTACGTCTCTAGATCCTTTGTTGTGTTTTCCCTTTCATCTTGAGCTGCAGTGTTTTAAGTTGCTATGACTTGCGATGCTTGCGATGGATGGCTGGTTGGCTGGCGTCCTCATCCTCTACTTACGATACAACTTCTAAATAAGTTATTATCGTCTCGGATTTTAATTGTTGTAATTGAAAGTGAATTTTTTCTTTGTGCATGCACTAATTTCAAAGAATGCGATAAATGTACACCTTGATTTGAGATAAAGAGCCCAAGAAGATATATGATTACCACTCCATCGTCATTCGCCACTCGACATTGGTCCAACGAATGCCCCACCACCACCCCGAGCATCATCATCATCATGAATGTATGAAATGGTCAGGAAAGCCACAGCAACAGAACATACGAACTTGGCCTATTGCAAAAACTTATCCACGTATCCACTCTACAGGGAGTCATTCGATGCGCATCGTACAGCACTCATACGTGGTCTAAGCTAACGAACTATGGTTATGCTTTTTTTTCACCCTTTGTAAAAGTAACACCCAGTAACTCCACGGAGAGAGATGATGATCTTGAAATAGAGTGATAATGATATGCAAAAGATTAAGGAGCAATCAAAACATTGCAACAAAGACTGATCATTATTATTATGGACGCATAAAAGGAGTACGAGTATGTAATACTAGAGCAAAACACTAAGGGACATTCTGTCCAATGCTATATATTGGAGCTATGTAATCTAGCCAACTATTTAAACCCTTTTGAAGCAATCAATGAATGATATCAATCGACATTGGTTTTAAATTTTCCATATGCCTTGATCATCATAAGAGGAATTTCCATTGTATATAATGGAATTGATATCTTTAAATGGAAGCAAAAGCAAATTTTTTTCATAATCTATGTTCTATGGTAGCATCACTGATACAAAAATTATAGCCACATAGTACGCTGAAAAAACAGTTTACTTGGATCCAAAGATTTTGACCGCTTTCGTTATCAGTTTCATATTAATCGCAGCCAAGATACGCACGGTTCGCCTGAAAATAAGAGAAATTGTTTTAGCGGACCCTGATGTTTACTCATTTAGATCTAGATCCATATAAATGTAGGATCACAGTCATCACAATTTATCAACAGTGTTCATGTCTCATTTTTACGATATAAGCGTATGTTATCTATAAGCTGAATCTCACTTACAGACAATAAATGTCAATGATCCTAACAGTATCCACATATCTAACGGCCACATCAAAACATATCGAGAAATATGGCTCAACTTTTTAATTCCAAACACTTCTAACCCAAAGATAACTCGAAAATCCTCGAACACTAGTTTACAGTAACATGGCGCTTACGCATCGGTATATGCGTGGGACTCAACCTGCGCACCACCCAGCAACATGCACCACCCTAGAAACCCCGCTGCACGGGTCCAACGCACACTGTATGTCTTGGCCTGTAAAAGCCGGGCTAGAAAGGACAACACTTCAAATAGGAAACCGCATAACAACGATTCTACACACGTCCTGGACTATAAAGATACCCCAGATGAAACAATCAGCATGAGAGCAGCCATGACCAAATGAGAACCTCAACGATGAACTGGCGAACTGCACCAAATGGGGAAAATCAAACCATGCAGCAGAGATAATGAGGTGACGATAGGTGATACCTGCTGATCTTACTGGAGTGCTCCTCGTATCCATACCTGCAAAACGTTAGCGACCGAGTTGTAGAAACTGATCGCTCTATACCGGCAGACACCACCATGGTCTTACCACGGCAATTATCGGAAACCCTTTACTCGCGTAAAGCACGACAAACTTTCGCGTTACCAGACGGAGAGCAGATGGGGATAAGAAAGGGATTTCCCCCGGGGGTACTCTAGCTTAGAAC
>PGFW01007065.1:62109-80165 GCA_003123925.1 Haematobia irritans
AAACGAATTTTAACTACCAGTTAAGAAATTTTTTAGGAAATTTCCATCGTATTTGTAGCCCATGAACTAAACGATTGCTATTTAGAATTTGTAAAATTTCCTTTCGAGTAGTTAATTTTCGTTGAAGATACGAAAAATGAACTAAAATTCTGGAAAATTCTTGTAATAAATTATTGTAAAAATCTTCTTAAATTTACGAGACACTTTTTTTTCTGTGTATAGAGATATCGTATACGTTCTCTTAACGCAAATAAATTTGTACATTTGTTGAAAAGTAGATTGTATCTTTTAGGTTTTTTTGCATTTCACATTAAGTTTTTTTCCAACAAATAAAAATATATTCATTTACTCGATTACCTGTCCGCTTACCACCAGCGCATGCGTGCAGCAGCAGTTGAATTTAAACCGCGGTACAACAGACACGGCCACAAACCAGCCGCATGGAATAAAATCAATATAAGACCTAACGCTTTTCAATGTTTCCCATCTTTTCTTAACCACAGACTTAATAAACCAAACTAAAATAGAAAAGTTTCAATGTGTGATAATTAGCTAGCTAAAATTAAAAATTATCGTAAAGTTCGGCGACATTTAAAACGACCAATTATCTGAATCCAATGAAAATGAAAGTGTATAAACAACAGAGATTCTTGAAATCACCAAAGACGATAATGGGTAAAAGCAAATCTAAGGTGACCATATCGGTATGGTGTTGTGTGTTGGTATTCACGGTGTTTACCAATTTCATATTATGCAATAGTGTAAATAGCGTTAACGAAAATAATCATAATCATGAATCATCATCGTCACTGGGGAATTTATCCAAAATTATAAGTGATGAAGCATCATCGGAAATGGTATGGTCCCAATTATTAGAGGATTACGTTGTAGGAAGGTAAGGATCTAGTCAACATAACGATATAGACGATAATATGTCTCTTAAAACGGTTATTTAAATCTTTCAAAGCACTAGAAAAGATTAAATCAAAAAATAAGTTAACGTCCAATTTAAGTGAAATATTTGCACCTTACACCAACTTAGAACAAGACACATTAAAGTGGGGTTATAGTTTGTGTCATATTTTAAGAAAATTTGTTAGCTGAAGCGCTTATTATCATCATACTTCTCATGGAAGAGATATTGAATTTTTGGATGAAAGATACAAATGCTTCATATATAGGCTAAAACTTATTTTGAGGATTTTGCGTCATTGGCTTAAAGTTTTCTTTTTCGGAAATTAATTTTTAGAGATACACTTAAAACAATATTGGCTTAATATGAAAGATTATTAAACCTAAATTTTGAAATAAGGAAAATGTTCCTTAAAGTAAATAAAAAAATTTATTTAACGAAATTATCTTTAAATTGGTTGTATTAAATATAAAAAAAGCTTCAAATATAGGGTTATAGTTATTCTGAGGATTTTGCATTTTTGGATTGGAAATTAAGAAAATAATTTATAATATGGACTTTTTTAACTAACTTTTATAGTTGAATAGCTTTGTTAATAAATCGCTGAAAAAGTATGAACATTTTATAAATGAGTTCTGTGTCCTAATTTTAATTTTAGAGAGCCTACATATAATTAAAGCTATCGTCCACTAAAAAATTCCCTTATTTCAAAAATCCTTGGTTTCAGTATATTTTAGAAAATTTTAACTGAAATATGTTAAAATTAGCGACTCCATACAAATTAATTAATATTTATAATCAAGTTGAAGAAAAATTAAAAGCCAAACAAATTTTTTCCTGTTGTTTAGATAATTTCGAAGAAAAAATGAGTTTAAACGTCTGCGTATATTTATATATAAATTAAATTCTTCATATATTTGTTTTTAGTTCAAGTGCTAGTAGCCGTACATCCAAAGATCTTCCATTCTTCAATGAAATGGCCAATGGAAATTCTCCAGGAGGACCATATCAAATGATGATGAATCCAGGCATGGGGCCAAATCCTCTCAATCCACAACCACCCCTAAATTACCATTCGTCTGCTTATAAAAGACCAACATCAAATGTATTTATAAATAAACGTATAGGCGAGGTGGGTGTAGAACTGGAACCACATAAAAGGCCACCTGTCCAAATGGTAAATCCACAATTTCGGCCAATGAACAGCCAAGTAACGCACAATCAGCCCAGTTTTCTACAGCAAATATTTGGAGGCACCGGCTCAGGAAACAACCACCAATCACCCACGGCAAGTACACAACAGCAACACATGAGACCCGTACCCGTGCAGAATCATCACAATGGCCCGCCACAAACATTTCGGGCAGTTTCAGAAAATGACTTATATTTATTGGGGGCAATTGAAAAGTTGGTTTATCGAGTAGACTATTTGGAGAGCAGAGTCCGGCGCACAGAACAATTAATTTATTATCTAATGGCAGGAAATAAGCAACAAGAAGGTAAAACATATATATCTCAGCAATGTGGGTCTATCCAACTATATTTTTAATTGGGTTTATTAATTTATATGATTGATTATTATTAAGTGACCCACATTTTCATAAAACTCTGTTATTGCAAGTTTAGCGAACAATCCCCTTTAACTGAAGTAAAGATATATGCGATTTACATGATTAACTGGTAGTCAAAGCCTAACGAAGCAACGTGGGAGCCACCGTAGTGCAATGGTTAGCATGCCCGGTTGTGGGTTAGATTCCTTGCTTCGACCGAAACCAAACAGTTTTTCGAGGGCGGTGGATTATCCACTTCCAGTAAATTCGCTGGTGGCATTTTCATGATGGGTTCTCAAAATCCTGATCTCTTAAAGGTGGTTTTCATGCAATGTGGCATCGCCGTTGGACTCGGCTATAAAAGGAGGTCCGTTTGTCATTGAAGTTACAATGGAAATCGGGCAGCCACTTCAGTGATAAGAGAGAAGTGCACAATGTGGTATCAAAAATGGCTGGAATATTAATGCGGATTTACAGACTATCAGTTTTCCGGACGACAGTACTTGTGTCGAACATATCCCATATATTGTGCAAATTAAATAAGTAGAGTCGCGAGGCATAATGATACTGCTTGGCAGTTTTATGGGATCGATAAACACTTTATCGATTAATTTAGGTCATCGCCGACAAGTCGTATCGAACACGACACACTGTAAGATTCTTTACAAACACCGGACATTGTCCGAATAACTGATAATCTGTAAAGGCATAAGTGAGCTGATACAGCGGGCTGCACACCTAACCTAACTGCGGGCAATGCTCTGATCATTAATTTTTATATATATTGTCATTCTAAATATCTCTTTAGTTGCAAAACGAAATAATTTAATTTTTTAAATTAATTAAATAAATTGTAAATTTTCTCATTTATCAGTTTTAAAAAGATGTAGTTTAGTGTAGTTCACACACTTTAATTTGAATGTTTGCTGTTACAGAGAAATAATACGGGGTACTTTTAGTTTAGATAAACAAAATCAAGAAGCAGACTACTATTTATTATTAATTATAATTTCTCATGTATCTTTTACAATATATTTTATTTATTCCCTTTTCTAAGCATAAACCTACTCCATTCCTTTTAATATTATTATAACATATTAAAATATCTAATGTGTATGAATCACATTATAATATTTTTTTTTTTTGGTTTTTTTGCAGTTCGTGATCTTGTCCCACAAACTTCACAAGAATCAGTGACAATTGTATATTGCTAATAGTCACAGGCAGGTCAATTGGAAAACTGCGAATTAAATGGAAGCTTTGAAATTCACATTTAGCTGAATTTTGAAAAAGTATCGGAAAATGAAGAGATCATGGCTTATTATTGAACCAGCCAATCATCGCGGTCGAGATTAATGGCTCGGTGGTCTAAATCCCGGCTTCTTTTGTGGATTGGCAACTCGGCAAACGTAAATCCAACATGATCTCACATCTATTGCAATGTCCATAAAGATGGAGAAAAGATCTGAGACAAATACGATTGATGGAGACAAACGAGGACAACATACAAAAACGAAGCTATTTTAAAATAACTCTCTCGAGATAGAGGGCCAGGGTAGATGTCTAAGGTTGCTTATACACAGCAAAACTGCATATAGCTATCATGGCAGGAATGCACTACAGACAACACTATATTGTGAATTACGAAGACAAAACATTACATATATAAATTAAAAAAATAGCTAGAGACTTAAATTTTCCAGTAAGGATTTTAAGAAACGTATTAATACATATTCAAAATTGAATAAATAAAACTTTTGAAGAAAATTATTCAGCTTTTGTTTACATAATTTTTTTAAATACCCTAACTGAAAAACGGAAGCCAAAGACATTAGATTCTTTCGATTATTCATATAAATACAAAACATATTTTTCAGGAGATGTTAATATCACGACTTCCGTTCGGTCCAATATTCATCAGAGTAAGGTACAATTTAAATCTGCTTAGAACTTTGAATGATACTTTTCGTTTCATCTAATGAAAGAGAGCCAAAGACAAGATGATCCGAGTAACAAGTTTTTTGGTTTCTTTACTGTCAAAAAGTGGTAACGTCATAAATCATATACAACATAAAAACTTATTATGTGGTATGTCAAAATATTTACAGGATCTTAGATTTGATTCAAACATTTTTTATATCCTTAGTATGAAAACGCCATATCGAAGTATTTTAGAATTTATTATAATTTTTTTTTAATTTAATATTTTTTGGATCCAATCACGAAATTAATTGATCCAATTAATTTTTAATTGAAATATTTTCAATCACAGAAATGATAGTATCAATCAACCAAGTCAATAAAAAAATTAATTGATACTATTAATTTTTGTGATTTATATTTGTTTTAATTAAAAGAATGTTAATACAATTAAATTTTTAATTGAATATTTTTGAAAATTCAATTAAAATTTTAATTGGAAATATTTTGGAGAAATTTTTTTCTGTATATACCCGATTTTCATATGGTCATTTGAAATAAAACTAATAAGGGGGTTATTCTCTATAAATTCTTATATTGTCAAAAACTAAGTATTTTACGAAGGATTACGACTTTTTTAACGTATGGTAAAATGAATCGTAAATACCTTACACTTTACGACGGACCATCTCTGAGATGATAAAATGGTTAACATCAGAGCCGCGCCGACAATTTTAACCGCCGCCGACCAGTTTTTGCCAGTCGAAGCTGCCACGATATGTCGACTCATCTCGACTCAAAATTAGGCGCCAAATAAAAAATATTGATTGAATCAAACCGAAAAATCCTTTCAATCCAAAAAAGTTGCTATTAATATTTTGCCAAAAGTTAGCTCAGAAAATTTGAATGAAATGTAAATGTGATTGTAAGATTGGTTCAAAGACTTTGTAATTATAACAATATGTCCAAATTGCCTCTTGTTCTTGAATAGATAAAAGTGCAGAACTTTAGGTTCACACATGTTCGTTATCTATTTTGCTTGTTGGAAGGTTTCTTTGCAAATTTTCTCCAATTCTCATTTAAATTGTATATCGTAAGCAATCATGTGTCTAAATGATGTGTTTCGGGGGACCAATAATGTATATATTTTGATGACACTCTTGAAAAAGGATAAAAAACATAATTGGCAAATAAAAAGGTTGAAAGAGGGAAACATTTTGAATTGGCCGCTACTACGTGCGTGTTTCATAAGTTTAAACCAAAATTAAAACTGTAAAGTAAAAACTCCTATTTTCTCAAAAAACTGTAGAAAACTTAACGCAGAAAGAACACCAGGGAGCATAATAGACATCTCTTAATGATTTAATGACTTAAGGTGGGTATTAAGTTCCAATTTAGCCGTTACAATTGTCATTTTTATCATCATAAAATTATAAAATAAACATATTAGTCATTATGTCTTGTATGGCAATGTAATTTGAAAGATACGGTACAAAATAAAGCAAAACAAAATAAAAAACACAATTTACTTGAAGTAATTTCTTTTGGCATATATATTGAATGAAAGAGTGCAGAAACAGGCTATTACCAAATTGAAAATTCTTCATTTTCTTTTCTTTTTTAAATTCGTAACATCAATACCATTTTTCCAACTTACCTCATCGCATCTATGGCACTAACTAATGAGTCATATGAAAAAAGAGGAAGCATATAGACATCTTGTTATTCAGATAACTTGGATTGGATTATACAACTATTCTCATGACCGTCGATAATTTCAATATGTTCTTCAAAGAAGTTCATTTTGCTATTTTTTTCTTTATTTTTTCCACAGTTATTGCACACTGGCCAAGGTTTGGTTCATTTTCGTTCCGTTCCATTGGTTTATTACTGTTTTTCGTTCAATTCAGTTCTTTGAATAAGCAATCATAACAGCTTGACCAAGTAGAATGAGATATTAAATTCATTGGAACTAATTAATTCTTAACCACAACAATAAATGAAATAACAATTCAATTATGAGCGCTACGACATCGCAGGACGCGTGTTACATATCCCTACTGGGATTAGCTGAGCACTTTCGGACATCACAACCACCAGATATTAAAAAATGCATTCAATGCCTGCAGGCTTTGTTCACGTTCAACCCACCCTGCAAAGTGGAGGCCGCACTCATTTACAAAATGGGCCGATATATGATACACATACATTTGATATGGTCGTTACATTGGACAAGCTTGGAGATTTCAGAACTCTTTTGAATTTCGAGATGTTCAAGTTCGATACAGGTTTATGCTAGGGAGTTTACAAACAACAACAACAGTTCATGATGGCCAAATCAATGTTGCGAAGACATTGATTTCCAAAATAATGTATACTGGATTGTAAAATGGTGTTGCAGTTATACAATGAATGCAAACGATAAAGGAATATCACAAGCATCAGAACTTTTTGGCTTTGGACTGAGTCGCTCATGAATCCAGCGCCACATATTTAAAGGTTCTATTTTTGTTGTCGAGAGCAATGATTTTAATGATTGAACGTAAGACGAACGACGTTTTAGCATTACTCAATTCGGCAGGAGCTATAATAGATAATAGCATATCGAACCCTCACCAGAAGGAATATTTAAAGGTGTTCTTTTTAGTTCTTCAAGTTTGCTACTATCTAGCTTTGGGACAAGTAAAGACCGTCAAGCCCAGCTTGAAACAATTACAAATGTCTATACAAACTATAATGGCGCCTAACTGGCCAGCAGATGAAGGTAACATCGATTTGAATAAAATATTAACTTTACTTTGATGTCTTTCTCTTCTCCCACACTATAGCAATCTTCGGCCAAAGTCCTTTGGATATGTTTGTTTGGTTACCGAAAGAACAACTTTATGTTCTGGTTTATCTAGTAACCGTATCCCATTCAATGATGGCAGGTTACATGGGCAAGGCTCAAAAAATTAACTGAAAAAGCATTGACACAGATAGAGAAACTTAAGAGTCAGGATGATAAGCCAATTCTATCGGTTTTCAAAGTGATATTATTGGAGCACATAGTTATGTGTCGTATGGTAATGGGAAATCGTGAATTGGCAATAACGGAAATTGCAATTTGTAGAGATGTGTGCTTGTCTTCTGGTCCCAAAAGTCTTATGCGACATTCGGCACAGTTGCACTGTTTAGTGGGACTATATGCAATGTCAACTAATTTTTTTGAACACGCTGAAAAACAGTTTCTTACGTGCGTTGCTCAAACTAGTGAACGGGATTTGAAGTTGTTTGCGAACCTAAATCTAGCTATTATTTATCTGAGGACAAAAAGAGATCAGGATTAAGCAAATTTTAAATCATGTTTCAACGGAAATATATCATACTACAGTCTCAGGCATTAATGGGTGGATTCTATTTACACGGGCAAGGACTGCACTCATTTCATAAAGGAAGTTTCCATGAAGCTAAGTGTGTAACTAAAGTATATACTTGATACAAATAATTGTAAACGTTTCATTTTCAGACGATTTTTGCGTGAAACTCTTAAAATAGGTTAATGCCAGGACTTAAAATCGCCTAAATCCTGCTTCTTGTATGCTTTCAACTGTTTCCTATAGTATTGGTAATGCCAAAGAGAGTATGAACATGGTGACTCCTGCAATGCAATTAGCTTCAAAAATTCCTGATATACATGTGCAACTTTGGGGATCTGCCATCCTAAAAGATCTACATCGGATGTCTAAAGACGTTCTCATGAAAAGAGGCTATGCCAATCATGTAAAATATTCCTGAAACCTATGAGACGGAGAGCTTGAAATGTGTACAGAGGTTCATTCATGCACTTATTTGAATGGTTTGAGTGATTCGATATTTACACATTGTCAACCGCAGCTTTAAGTACGAACAGGCAGAGCTATAAACTTCAGCCACATAATATCCCGAATCATATGCTCATCCATTTCCATCTACTTCAAGTCATGTACAGACCACTGGTAATAATATAAATAAAGTGTTTGGGCCGCCAAATGACAGCAAGGTTCATGGTCATCAATTACTAGATTATCGAGATAACTTTGGTCAATGATGGCATATCGGAGAGCGATAAAATATCTGTAGTATTTTTTTCACACAAAAGTTTTTTTTTTTAACTGAGAACAAGAATTAAAGTCCGATAATGGACGAAGTTTACATAGTTGTTTATGTGCTGATATTAAAGTAGCTTTACTTTCAATTATCTCAAGTTTGATTTTTTATTGAACACGTAAACGAAATAAGTATTACAAAATTCAATTTTATTTATTATTACATCTTTTGAATTTTCCGTGCTCCATTCCAAATACGAAATCATATGAATCTAACAGGTCTCAGAGCGCATTTTTAATACATATAACCTTAATTAATATAAATTGTTTTTCGTCATTTTTTCTTGTACTTGCAAGTGAAAAAATTAAGGTTGATGGATGATTTTTCAGGATTAAAAATTGAAGAATTAAAACTTTATGTCTGAATACATTTAAGGGGCTTTAGGAGCATTGAGATTTGATTTGAGGGAAATAATTCCAACGAATATATATCAGATGCGAGGTTTTTTAATCCTTAAATGGTGCTTTTAAATGATATTTTTGTATAATCTGTAAATTATATTTCAATCCCTTACACTCCTTGCTCTAATCTTATGATCTGTGTTCTTATCGTTATATGTTCTGAATACCTATTCCTTCTATCATCCTGATTAAAGAAGCATTTGATGGTGCATCATGTCGCGTCATTTCCCCAAGTAGTAATATGAAGTTCATATCTACTTTTTCGCACTTGATTTTTGAGAACAATCGTTCATATTATTTTTCGTTCATCTGTCATATTCGGAATGCTTGTTTCTGTGTGCTGTTTAATATTGTCGTTTTTCAATTATTTACATCACAAAAACAATTTATTTACGCATTTCATGTGTTCGTTGGTGTTATAAACACTCTCCTTCTGTGTGAAGCTTTTGTGGATAGACTAAAAGATATGTTTTTCCCTAGATGTGCTTCGAGTGATGTTTAAAACATTAAAGCTGCAAAACGCATCGGGCAAATTTCGCAGGAATAGTGGCTTTCACGCTGTGATTACGTCTATGTTTTGGTAGCGAGGATGATGATGTAATAACTAGTTGAGACCACCATACACATTGGAATGATTCTTTAGTATGGGTCGCGTTTGTGAGAAAATAATTCTGGCTTTGATTACATACGAATTTGGACAAATGTCGCACTCTGAATGATATAATTTACTACGTCTGATGCCTCATTATATGTGTGACGGTAAAGTTTGAGTTTTGACCGAAACTCTTTCCACAAACTTGTACTGAAAAGTTTCTCTCCGCTGTGTATATCGCAAATGATGCCTTAATGGAGCTTTATAGGAAAACTAGAAAATAGTAAAAAAAGTACCGATATCACATTAATAAAATTAATTGCCTCATAGATATTCTAAATGTGGATTGGAAGCGAATTTAATACAAAGGTTTCACTCACCTTCTTGCAAACGCTACATGATTTCGAGCGTTTAGTTGTGACATTTATACATATGTTCGCTCAAATCTTCGATCTGCTTACATGCTCATGGACTCCAGACATATATGGTTTTTATGGTGTTGTTTTTATGTGCTTCAATCATCTTAGATAATAAATTTTCACATTAGATTCACACTATAAAAGGATATTTCATAATATTTTTGTGATCAACAATATTCAACGTACTAAAACTTTTTCATCAAAAATCGGTTTCATATGGTAAGACAAAAGTTTTCTTTGTGCAAATCAGCTTCGCGCAACTGTTCGCATAATATTTAAAATTTATTTTGTATTTCCTTCATACAACTTTATTGGGAATTTCTACTTTTGCAGTAATTGCGGCTTTTGGGACATTTTCGACTGTTAAAGGCGTTTCGATCTTAAGGGTGATAGCAGATATTCAAGATTCTCATACTATTTTTCACACTATCTTTGCGTGTCAAATTATTGCGGGTTATGCCATGAGCGCCTTGCTATGTGGCGTTTTTTAGAACTTTAAGACTTACAAATTCACATTAACATAAAACATTTATAACGTCTCCTCTTTCATTCTATGATGCGTCACCATATTTCTTCACTTTTGTAATACGGATACGTCCTTCTAAACGCTCTGTATTTGAGCTATTTGGAGTCTGAAGCGATTCATTTCCATATCTTCACTACATTATCTTCTGTTTCAATAATCGTTAGGGCTTTTTTTCGTTTGCTTTGGCAAGATTCCATACTCCATTCGTTGGTAATTATTCAAACATCTCATTATTTCTTCCTCTAGATATTTTGACTTGTTCTCCGATTTTTTGAAAATTTAAACGTCGTCCTTCTCGAGAAATTGGATCATTGTAATTAGTTTTCAACATACAATGTATTTTTCTTGTTGTCATTGTTGTCGTCATATAGGAGAAATTCTCCATTTGTGTTTAACCTTTCGAAGGATGTTTTCATTTTCAACATAATGACTATTATTGGGAGACATTGAACGTCTTTATTGTCAACCATCACATAACAGGGACTGGGCGACTCATCGCAAAGGTTCAACTTGTCCTTGTTTTCTGTATTCAAGCAATAGAAAAATACTAATTGGATCAGTTTTGTATTTTGCACACTTCCACATTTAATTTTTCGTTTGACGATCTGTTTGCAAATATTCCAACGGTTTTACAAATGATAATTGTGATGAAAAATGAGTACCATTCTTTATGTTTTTAGTTATATTTTTTTTCAAATATTACAAAACATAAAGTTTCATCAGTCTGAACTGCTTTATGACTGCTGGTTTATTTGTACGGTATAGGTTCCTAGCCACATCAGGAAGGAGTTTTTTTCTTGGTGCGAATGAGTCTTGTCAGAGCTCTCACATTTTTATTTGAATACTAATATCGATTGATTTCATCTGATCGGCAGAAAGGCATATCTTTTTTCAGGCATATTGTTCGCTTCTCTGTGCTGTGAATAGTAGGAAATTACAACCGCAAGATACTGCCTTTTTTTCTTACTTACCTTAATATAGTAATAAACCCCAATGATAATCGGTATACCTCACTCGAATCGAATTATATACACAAAATGAGGTGCTGTTTAAATGAGAACAGCATCTACATAATTTCCATGTCATATACATAGTATTTTCTTAATGTTATTTATGGCGATGTAATGTTCAATATCCAAGTAAGATGTCGTTCTGCAAAAGTGACAGCAACTTTTGACATTTAGATGATATTCAGAAGTAAATTTGGATTTATTCGTAATGTGGTACCACGCTGGCACAGTGGTTTCAAATCGTTCATTTTTGATATAATTCTGCAAAATTTGAAACGAAATAAAGATTCAACATAATATGTATGAAAGCTAGTTTGAAGTTTGTGAAGTTCTTTAGTGGGTCCACGGATGATGATGATGAATGGCCTTTTTTGCTGATAAAATTACATAAAAAAAATCCGATTTTTGACCATTTTTTTTCGAAATGGCACCTACATGCTTTAGACGCGATAGTAATATCCAGTGACAAACGCAGAACGAGTTTTTTTCGGCTATGAAATTTTGTCCAAATTTGGTACTCAAATTTTGGCCAAAAATTGCCTTTTTGCAAAGGGATTTTAAAATTTTAATGAAATGACTTAAAGAATTTAAAAATATCTAAACTATGAGTTAACGAAGATATTTGATATTTTTGTTCATGTATGTACTGTGATGAAAGTATGTATAAAGTAATCTCACTAACCAGCTAAAAATATAAAAAAACAGATCACACAAAGTCGAAACAGTAAAAAATTAATAAAAATATTTGTTGAATTTTGTAGCATTCATGAAAATGAGTTGTATTAAAAGGCAATGGAAATATAGTTTTACTATTAAGTAGTATTATGTTAGTATAACTAATGTTAAAATTAAGAGAATTGTTTTGAGTAGTTTTTAAAATAGTTGTTAATAACTGTTAAGAACTTTGTAAGACTTAGTTACTATGATAATAAATTAATTGAAATATTTTTATCAGGTGAAAGATTTTGGCTATTGTGAAAATATCACAATTTTTTTTTTACATTTTGATCGACCCTTTAAAGTAAACCATGATGAATTTAAGACTCACTTATAATTAAATTGTAGCCATGTAGTGTTCTATATCAAAAAATAGTTATTACTTGTATGTATGGTTTATATATGCTTAGTGTCATCAATTTTCATCCTAAACATTAATTATTAGGTCGTCTTCTGATCGCTTTTTTATCACGTGCCTGATTGTTTTATCTTGTTCGTTTTTAGCGTTGATATAATGGATGCACGCTCTTCTAATTGATGCTCGGTAGGCTTTATATGGTAATTTGTCATTTACGCTTCTAATAGCCAAGAATCTCATAATCGGCAGTGGATGATGATCAGTGTTTATCGAAATACTACCTCCTCATCTATTTGCATAGCCCATCGATTTCAGGATCTTTCCACTTGGGCCATGGGTAAAAATGTAGGGATTTTTCGTTTCTCCCTTCCTCATCTGATGAGCTAGAATGTCAGCTACTTGGTTTTTCGCTTTAGTCCTATTCACCTCTTATTTTCATATCACATTTTTTTTGGCAGTCAGCGTTCAAATCCAGTCTGACTTGTCTTCATCGTATATTCAAATGCAGAATTCTCTCTTCTTTCGTATTCTATCGTTTTCGTCAAGCTCTTTAAAATCGTGTCAAAGGCTGACCATTTTCCATTTGGTTTTGAGCCCAAAATAAGATATAAACGGTAACTTATGCTAGCTATAATTGGACGTGACGGATGCGATATCACATCAAGTAGAAGTTCTCCTTTCGTTGCCATGTAAAATCTTGACAAAATTTCCAATGGATTTTTCCATAATATATATATGCGTGCTGAGACAACGGCACAATTATTTTCCATCACCTCTAGAAAACAACACTGTTTCCACGTTTGTTTTTATTTCAGAGATTGGAGTTTTTTGTATTGGTTCCGGGTTCAAGCATGCTTTCCAATGCCAAAATAAGTCCTTTGATCATAAATCAGAATAACACGATTCTGGGATGTGTGATAAGAATCCATTCCCTCGATTCGAGCAAACTTCCTATTCTTTTGATAGCTGTGAGTCGAAGTACAACAATTATTCGAAAACTGGCACTACCGTCTTAAAAGTTTCTAGAATCCGAAGCACAATATTTTGTCCTATTTGAGCATTCAGTATAAATATTGTTTTTCCCTGCGATCAAAAGGAAGCCACTATAATTAAATTTACCATCTGAATCCAAAGGTAACAGTTTAATGAGCATGCTCCTTATCATCACGCATAACTGCTGTCATAACGCATTGGACAAATTGCTTGTTGTTGGCGAAACGTTTTTACAATTACGCGGATCAAATTGGCACTTTATAGTATAGGAGAGGAAGCATATTTTTGTTCATACGCCGACAAAACGTCCATATACAATTATTATTGTAGATTGCCTGAGAGTAGTTTTATGTCCATTCCTCGTCAAACTTAAACTAATAACAGGATGTACATGAGGCAAGATTATTTATTTTGGCAATATCCACGCGTGAGGAAGTTCCAAAACGACAAGTGCGACATCGTTATCAGCCTACAGCAGAAGAGTTCTCTACTATTAATACACAAGAGTTACTGCCAATGAATGCAGTCTAAGGATCCAATCGATTTTAGGATTAATTTTGGCCTAAATGATTCAAAGAGCTCTAGATTCATTAACACTTATCAAGTGTTGACATTAAAAGAAAAATATCAATGAAAGACTACAGATAATTTAGATTAAACAGTACGCTTGCGTTTGGAAAATGAAACATACTTCTGAAGCTTTGTAAACAGTGGTTGACCAGACAAAATTTGAACACTCATTAGAATGCGCACAAAATTCTCTGATTATAGCTCTATTCGCGTAATCCAATATTTTAAAGAGAATATTATTTTAATTTATTTAGTAATATTATATGAAAATGTAGTGTTGCTTTACACTTCAATTATTTTTAAGAAATTATAACATAAAGAATTTTTCTGGAAGACGTTCAGCTTAATGCAAAAGTATAAAAAGAGAAATACAACTTCGAAAGAAATATGATTTTTTTGCTTTTCTGATGCAACATATATATATCAGTGTATGATATATCAAAATTCAAACCTAGCAGTATATGCGGTATGCCATTAGCGAAATTTTCTGGATAGCAAAATTTATTTAATCTAGCAAAAAAAAACAGGGCTGTGTAATACAAATTTTAAACCAATAATTCGCTTTTTAAATTGTTAAGTATAATGTTCCAGATATTCTTGCAAATAAATATGTTTTATTATTTATCAGAACTTTTAAATTGTACGCACACACAGATTGTAAAAATTAAATGTCTTTGCTGCAAATATGCTTTTTGACACACCTGTTATTTTATTAAGAGTGCGTACCAAGCTTACGAAATTGATACGCCCTACCGAATATATTTGTTACATAAATAGCAAATGCATTTCTTATGGAATGAAATTTTCGCTAGAGGTGCATAACGGCCTATAAGCCGAAACTTCAACTGGCAAAAAGTTCAGTATTAAAACAACAGGCTATTGTTCCATGAATAGGTTCAAATTAATTGGTCAATCCGTGATTGTCACACCGCAACAGCATTTTCTGTTTTTTGTTCATTTCTTTCTAAAGGTAATTTTGCTGGCGGTTCTATTCTATTAATGGATCTGTATTCGGAGAATGGTAACGTATACATAATTCGAAAATTTGTTAAACTATTTGTTGTGAAATAATTATTTTATTTAAGATCTGAGTGAATATATTGATAGAGAAGCATTAGAGAGTTTTTTTCACTAATCATATTTTTGTATACAAGGAGTTTACCAGTAGATCTTAAAAACGAAGAATATATTCAATAACCGGTTTTTACAACACTGATTTATCGAACATTGACTTCTTATTTTATAAATGTTTTCGCATATTGTGAGAATATTGCAAGACAAAAGGTTGGATGTTGTAGAGGATATTTTACAAGAGTGTCGAACAAACAAGCGATAAATCAGGCTTATGAAGTAAAATTATGGAATTATAATTTATGGGAAGAGTAAAACAAAGGATGATGATAATTTTGTTAATTTTCGAGGAGACAATTACGTCTTCATACGTTATAACACTCTATCTGAAAGATGAGCCTTCATTCAGAAATTACTTTCAAGACATGTAATTTAAAGATACAATATATATACGACATGGCGGGGATTTTATGAGTGCTTTCAATGAACCGATACAGGTTTGTTATTTAATTAGTTTCTACTGTCATGTCGTTTAACAAATATTTTCCAACAGAATTTCCTTGGTTCTGGGTCACTGAATTTGAAAAACCTTTGAATATACGAAAACTTTCATTATTTTAACGGGTTGCCTTTTCCTTAGATCACGTTGGGTTAATCAGTAAATAGGTGATGTAGCATAAAAATAAAAACTCATTGCATATATATGTTCGTGAGTTTATAATAAAGTCGATTACTAATCAATGCAATTATCTTCGAACGACATATTTTCTTAAGTCAGAAATATGATTTATTTTTTATTGAGTTAAGTAACTAATCAAGCCCTCTGATTGATTTACAACATGCACTGTTTTTAAGGATAGATTTATTAGACACCGTCAGTTTTCTTTGATGTTGTGGTAAGCTTGGGTTCGATGTATTTAAGATCATACTTTTTTGAAAAGTAGAATTTCGGGGGTAGTAAAAACGGACCAAGATCAGTGGGTCAGAAAAGGCGTGTTGATTAAATAATAAAATAAAATTTTGTGAGTAATTCGTTGGAATTTGCACTAAATCTTCAGTAAAATTTTCTATGTGAAACATATTAGCTAAAAATATAGTATTACAAGAACTACAAAGTAAAATTGTATTTTAAAAATTAAGAATGAAAGAAGAAGAGAACGTAAGAAACTTTATATTTTAATTAAAAATCTTAATATTTGACCATAGATTAATTTAATCAAACCATACGTAATAATTTTTAAGGTTTTTTGGCTTTTTTTTTATATTAGATTTAGCAATTATTCAATTTACAATTCATAATACATATACAATTATGTAATTAATACTTATCACATTTTACGTAGAAGCTACATATAAAAGGAAAATTATAACAGAAATATTGGAATATCATTAAAGAGGTGATATAAAAAATGTTGGCATTCATATTATTCACTCAGATTTTTTTTATTGAAACAGTTTTTTTTCTATTTTTTGAACACTTACAAATACCGTACTTAAGTGCTTATGAAAAAGTAAGTGATATTAAGTTTTTGTTGCGATTAGCGATTTTCAACTACAGAAAATTCATTAAAGTAAGGTATTATTTAAACAAAGAAAATAGTTAAAGAAATGTTATATAAACTGACTTGTCAAAACTGACCCAATTTATCCATTCATTGTGATATGTGAATGGTTTCCAATAACAAATTCGAGCTTATATTGAAAATTTATCTGAATAAACCCTGGCTTTGATTGCAAATTGGTGAGAATGCTGTGTCAGAAGACGTTTGTTTACATTTTTCCCTGTTCGCTGCAAAAGACAAAATGGAACGAAAACTGGTGGAGCTTAAAACCGTATTGTTACGTGATTCATTGTGTAACAAATTAAGTCTTATCGGCATCATCCCAGAGGTGTAGGAAAATTTGGTGACAGCATTATATTTTTCTTAAGCATATAGCCATTCCGCTGATATTTTTTAATTGATATGAGGAAAAATGTCTGCAATTTTTTACTTGTTGCGTGGGTCAACTACGCTACACAAATAGTAGCAGTCCGTAGAATATATTAGCCCCTGTTAAGAATCGCTTTGTGCATTTTGAGATAATTTCTGGAATTTGTATTCAAAATGGGATAGAAATTGTAACGCTATTGAATGGGACGATTCCGGTAACGTCATTGATTTATAGAAATAGATAATAGAACGGTCTATTCGAATTGCTTTATCTGTCCAATGTCTGGAGGTATTTTTTTTAATAATTGCATTAAACAAGCGTAAAACATCTCGTATGGTTTTCACGCGATATTAGAGAAACCAGTTTTCAGGCGTGACTGAAAGATTGTTTTACTTCAATTTCGGGAGCACAATATATTATATATTTTATGCAAAAATACGTCAAATAATTTAAAACGTGCAAGAATCTATCATTAATTGTTGGCATTAGAGTGCTGGCAGTCATCATCCTTGTAAAATTAATTTATGGCTTAAAATAGAATAAAAAGAATTTATTTGGTGTCTTGCAAACGGAAGCAAATCAATTAGGTATTTAATAATTAATGCTACCGTTTTGATATTTCAAGGTAAGGTGCCAACAGTGTTTGAAAAATTGCCAACTATAAAGTAACATAAGTCTTCATAGTGGGTTTAAAGCTACTCTTTCAAATTCACAAGCGTGTAAGGGCGACATGCTGTATATTAATTGCAAAATGATTATTTTAATATCTTCAAAGCTCATTGTTTTGTATATCCATAAACAGATCCAAAACTAAGTCCTGCTAGCCAAAGCTAGCTTATTTGAATACGAAATATTTGCATACTGTTTTTTGCATTACAATCAGGAATTGGTTGGACTTTTCAGATCTGATTTAATCATGTCATCTAGATCGTTTAAGCGAGGAAATCAGTTTGCAA
>PGFW01007068.1:7257-17885 GCA_003123925.1 Haematobia irritans
AAAAAATTGGGATTGAAATTTGCAACTAACAGTTCAATTAAATTTTAATTTGATTCAATCAAGAACTTAATTTGAAAATTTGCCTAATGAATACATGATTTTTTTTGATTCAAGTTTATTTTTAATGTCCACATAAAATTGAATTGATTATATCATTTTCCGTGATTGAAAGAATTTCAATTAAAAAATTTTTGATCGGTCAGTTACTTTCGAGATTGAAACAAAAAAAATTTGCCGTCTAATTAGCAATGTAAATGAGTATTAAGCTTAAAATATATTGTTGGATGAAACAAAACTCATTTTGTTTATAAAAAAAAATTAATGGGGTCACTTAATTTCTCTTTCAATGCAAGGTCGTTTCTTCCTTATTAGTTAGGATTCGGACTTAATTTGGTATCCTAAAATTGGTAAAGAAATTATACCATGATAAATTTGGTTTGCTAAGCATCAACTTTGGTTTTAAATAATTCTTAAAAATTAATGAAAGTCGTCATTAAATTAGTCGCATTCTTGCATCATTGAACAACAACAGCAAAAATACGCTTAAAAATAGGGATACTTTTTCAACACTTTATTTTAAAGACTTTTTTATTTGCAAACAAAGCATAATTTCTGACTTGTTAGTTCGAGTCCGAATTTGGAAATTTAAGTTGTCTTTTAACATGATTTAGAGTACTCTGGAAAGCCAGGATGAAGTTAAAACCGCTGATAAAACGAATAAATTAAATTATGTTTCCTAGAATTGAGTGGCCAAAAACTTTACCCTTAAATGGCACAAGATCACCGATAAATTATATGATCTTCCTCGAATGTGTCTCAAGAGCCTTATGTTACCTTTTTTGCGCGAAAATGAAGCTTTTTCCTCGGCAAAAATATTGTTTTCTAAGGGCCCCGCCCCCCCTAACATATCAATGGCTGCCTGGACAAACACGCTAACACTGCTGGCTTTTTGACATATTTGATGTGATCATATTCTTCTCTGGGTGCCTACTAAAAATTGATCTCACATTTTCCAATTTTACTTCAATATTTTTTGCCTGTTCGAATGTTAAAAAGATTTCATAAACAAATGAATGTCTCTTTATTTATATCGAACTTTTATTTGGAGCTTTCGCGAAAGCCGAACATTGTATCGTCTCTATCGCCTCATAAATCCCCTCTCTCTCGAATGTGAATATTTAGTAATTATCGTTGAATTGTAATCAATTTCTTTAGTCAGTGAGTTAAAAGCCATCGTTCGAGTGTGTTTGTAATAGTGGAAGTAAGTTTAATACTGGTGGTCACCATTGCTAAAGGTGCTCAAATATAATGTAATAACAAAAAATAAATAAATATTACTTTGTCTGGAAATAGGAACTAAGAGAATGATACCATTTAACCTCTAACATGGGAAGTTTTTAAGACTCATATGTTTTTTTTTAATTTGGTGCAAATGTATATCCACAAAAAAATATGTGACGTGAAGATGCGTAGATTTAATTCAGACACAAAATTAATTGATCCAATAATTGTTTTTTTTAATTGCTTCAATCACGTACATGATAGTATCAATCATTGGTTTAATTAGAAATTAAAAATATTCTTTATTAAAAAGTTAATTTTGATTTTTGCCTCAAAACCTAATTATTTTTATAAATGAGGTAATCAATTGTATTTTCCCCTTCAGAAAAAACAGTATTTTTATCAAAACAACGAAATTTCTTTTTTTTCCATTTTTTTCACAATAACAAAAGTTGCTTCACAAAAGACGGTCTATCCCACAAACTAATTGACTTACAGACGTTCAAATTTTGACACGTAATCATTTGAAGGCCATCCTAATGTGTCAGACGGACGCCATCTATTGTGTTCAGACCGGGGACTTATCAAGCAACTTGTATATAGAAATTTTGTGAAAATGTATTCTATAGAACTTATTGTGATTTTTTTTTTTGTTTAGAAAAATTTTAAAAATATTTATTTCTATAGGAAATTTTGTCCAAATTTTATTTCTAGGAAATAATTTGGTCAAAATTAAATTAATCCATTGAAAATTTTCTCAAAATTTTATTTCTATAGAAAATGTTGTAAAATTGTATTTCTATAAAACAAATCGTTTGTCAAAATTGTTATTTCTATAAAAAAATGTTATCAAAATTGTATTTCTATAAAAGTTTTGTCAAAATTTTATATATCTATAGAAAACTATATGTTCAAAATTTTATATCTATTTACAAAATTTTTGTCAAACATTTATTCTATAGAAAATTTTGTGAACATCTTCTTAGCATTCTCATAAAAATTTGCCAAAAATTTTATTTCATACAGAAAATTTTGATCAAAATTTTTATTCTATAGAAAATTTGATTCCTCCGTTTTCTGCAGAGTAAAACTTAATCCGAATCCAGTCCTAGCAAATTGGCCAGTATCACTTAATTCCAATTACTTCGTTTCTTTGGCTCGCCGAATAAATACCAAATTCAATTAAACTTTGGTATGAGAAAAAATAAAATCAAAACAACAACAAAAATTATTACAAACACACTCGATTTACACCAATATCAATGCCGCAAACAAAAGTATTGTCTTTATTGCCTAAAAGGACTAAAGCCTTATCACGGTGGACTCAATATTTTGAAAATCATGTGGGCAAAACATATTTTGCGATTTTGTCGGTATTTGTGGAGCGCAATTCCATAACCTTTATTACTATATAATTTTTTCTGTAAAATAAAACCATACGAATCAATTAGAATCATAATTGGAAGTCAATTAAAATTAATTGATACCTATTTAAAATTTTGCTGAATTGAATCAATTAAATTTTTTATGAATATTTTTGAAAATCAAATTAAGACTTTAATTGGAAAAAAATTTTCGAGAATTTTTTTTCTGTGCGCTTATGAAAATAATGTAAATTAATTTCGATCAGATTTGAGAAAAGTTTAATTTGGCATTTAATTTGTTTTTCTTGTTTAACCCTACCTTTCGGCACTATTAACATATGTAATATTTAATTATGTAAGGTAATGTTATAAAAAATTTCGGTGCCAGCAAATAATGTTTACACAGTTTCTGTATTTAAGAAAAATATTGACGTTAAAATTTCAAGATGCGTATCGCTTTTTTTTTGGTAAAAAATTTTAAATTTAGGAAGATTATGAACAACTCTTATGGAAATTGTTCCATTAAAATCAAAATTTTTCATGAAATTAAATATTTCTATGAAAATCATCGTTATCAGAGCCCTATTTCAGCTTCATATATACTCTATGCATATAACCAAAGGAGATAACAAATAGATATTGACTCATATTCCTTTTTCTCTCTCTTTCAATATTAACAACCAAAAAACTTCAAACGAGAGATGAATTAAATCCGCATTTTATTAATAAAATGATGCACAAACGTAACAACAACAATAATAAAACCACACTATTGTTTACAAAATAATAATCCCCAATGACCTCACGCACTGCCTTTGCGTTAATATATCGTCCTACATCGATGTGTACATACAATGACCTACTCACTCGCGTCACCATCACCTAGACACCGCACATCATTATGCCTCTCTAATCACTCGCTACATCTCTCTGCGTCCGTCTCAAGACAGCTATTCATTTCCACTTTACTCCTCTGGCTCTTCATCTATAACTACCTCGTGCCTCGCGACCCGAGGTATACACCCATTAACAGTCTAGAAACTATCTCATTGACCTTCCGAGTCCGCATCTACTCTCGCGCACTCGAGAGCGCTCCCCCTTACTGACATATGACGTGAATACTTTCTCATATCCCTTGCTCGCACTCCCTTTCCCTAGAGTGTCTCTAGGTGTGAGTAAAACGCGCTAGCCTGATTACCATCTCACTTATAGTCAGAGCGCAATTGATTCTTTGTTTTTTTTTGTTCAAAGTACAAAAATGCGCTACGTTTCTGTTTTCCAAATAGAATCCTTACTTCCTTCCACATTTACCCCAGACCTGGGAATTGCACAACATTTTGTCTATTGTCTTGTGTATTACGTAATCATAGTGGTCTTGAATCCCCCACTTGGAGAAATCTACCAGACTATTACTGGTTTTTTCCTATAATGCTTTTCAGGTCACCAGAGCACTAGTAGATTCACTGTTACCACCTGCAAATTTTAGTGTGATTACTCCAGCTAAAATAAAACTGATAAGAAAAATGACATTTATTGGCCAAATTTTCCATTTAATTGTATGGACATTATCGACCGATTTCGCTTTTTAAATTACAAACGGTTCATTGCAACGATCAGTTCATCTTGTCATCTTATGATGCATTGTTTCGTTATAGGTCAACTTTTCAATAATAAAAGATTGATTCTACAATCTACACACCCTTCGCGACAATGGCTAATGACTTCATCCAGGACTAAGTTATTTGATGTTTGTACCGTTCAAAAAAATGATTACTAGAACGGTCTACTTTTAGCATGTCGGATTGTTCATTGACGGAGCAAATTTACCTTTAGGACTCGACTTGGACTAATTGTAAAAATACAGGTCCTTCGACTCAATCTTAGATCAGTTCCGGCTCTGCTCTTTTCTTTTAAGAACCTCTTTTCAAATATACAGTCTCGAGCATCCTCGGAATCTCTACCTCAGCACCGAAAAACTTTTGAATATGTTTGGACCATAGCATCTCAACCTCTTTTCCTGCTATAACACTCACATCCAGCGCCCGTAACCGCGTCTCTCGACTTCTTTGTCCCCATAATCCCTCTATGTTAATTATCAAGAGATGTTATATCCTAGAAAATTACTCCCATATAGTGCAACATTTTTTAACCTCCATTCCTGCGACTAGAACTTGGGCATCGCCAAACCAGTTCCTGCTGACAGATCTGCCAGCGCGAAATTCCTGCACCTATAGTGTTCGCCCTTAGGAACTATTGTATCCTTACGTACACTCTCATACAAAAACTCACTAAAGCCAATTTTTAAACTCTCACTTCTAGTTAATTGTTCCACCAAGCCAGACGAATCCGCCACTACTCCGCCCACCTGCCGCCACCTTGCCACAAGTTAAATTGAGAACGATGGCACCCAAAATCTTTCCCGTACTGAATTCGGGCCCTTCGAATTGCTTCCCACCCACTTCCCCGAATTATGTACTTCGCAGCCGATCCTCCTGCGCCCGCAGCGACTTTTTCTCTGTTCCGTCCTCAGACCTTCAAAAGACGCGTACCTGACTCGCAGGGGAAAAAATTCGAATGAACAATGACACGGCGTGATCGCTACAACTTGAGGCCCTCATGTGTGTGGTGCAAAGCGAAGGAATACTACCACAATGCTTTCAAAGAAATTTTGGAAGGTCGTTATAATCCTTGCAATGGGAACTACTTGAATAATAAAAACGAATTTTGACACAAAAATGGTTTTTCTTTGTTAGACCGGGGACTTATCAGCCAACACCTGTTGAGCCATAAAGATTTACTAAATTTCGTATTCTCACAACATTATTCATTATTTCTTTAAAATTTTGAACAATTTTACTAGAAAATGCGTTCATTTCATGGAACTTAGTTAGGAATGTTTGCCTGAAAATATGCGACAGCCAAAAATTAATCTGACGGCTCCTTCTCAACCCAAGATCTTCCGCCTCCGCTCCCTTCTCACCCTCAATCCGCCGTCTCGCCCCCGAAAATTTCCGGCGACCTCGACACCAGATCATATACTCAAATATATTTTTCTATTGCTCACCTATTCTCTAATATCTATCAAAAAAAAAAACTACAAAAACACACATAAAATCTTATATATTGCAACGCCCACCGAAAATGTTAATCTCTATATTTTTCCTCATACAACATCTTATTCTTTAGAAAAAGATTTGCAATATATTTTGTTTCTCGAAAAATCGAAAATTTTGGTCAACATTTCTATTTCTATAAAAAAATTTCCGTGAACATTTCTATTTCTATAGAAAATTTTTGTCAAAAATCTATTTCTATTGAATAATTTTGTTCAAAATTTGTTTCTATAGAAAATCTTTGTCAAAATTTTATTTCCTGTAGAAAATTTTCTGTCAAACTTCTTATTTCTATATTTTAAATGTTGACAACATTTTCATTTCTATATTAATTTTCGTCATTTTTTTTCTATAGAAATTTTGCTTCAAAATTTGTATTTCTATAGAAAATTTTTTGTCTCAAAATTTTTATTTCTATATTAAATGATATTGACAAATTTTTTCTATAGTAAAATATTTGTTCAATTTTCATTCATATATTAAATTTGTCAATTTTTTTTCTATATGAAAATTTTGTAAAAATTTTATTTCTATAGAATAATTGTCAACATTTTTTTCTTATAGAAAATTTTGTCAAAATTTTATTCTATAGGAAAATTGTTCAAAATTTTACTTGTCTACAGAAAATCTTCTGCCAAATTTTTATTTCTATAGAAAATTTGTCAAAAATTTTAACAGGTTGTCTGAATAAGTCCCCGGACTACTAACAAAGAAAAACACATTTTTTATGGTCAAAATTCCCGTTCCGTTATTATTCAAACATTGTTCTCTTGCAAGTAGCGATACAACGTTATAACGACTTCCCAATTTTTTATACCATTTTGCGTAGTACTCCTTCGGTTTTGCTCAAGAATAGTCCTCAGTTTCGTGCGGATCACTTATCATTGCAGCCCAAATTTTTCCCTGTGGCCAGGGATCCTGCGTAATGTCTTGGTGGAACAACACTTTTTTTCTTTCTTACTATCATGGGAGTCCGTTTTGCCGCGATTCTCGACCTTCAAAACGCTCCAATAACGCCATTATAATGAGATCACAGTTGATGCGTTTTCCCTTCTCAAGATAATCGATAAAAATTATTCAGCCTGCCATCATTACCTTTTCGGCCTCCAGCGGAATTGAGTCTTCCCATCGCTTTCGGGAGGACAGTGTTCACCGATTCGCTGGTCCACTCAGCCGGACTGATTTGATTGGGACTCCACGGAGGTTGTAGTGATGAGCCTATGTTGTCATTCCATTGTCACATATCGACGCCGGAAAAATCGGTGTATTACGTGCCGTTAACAGCTGCAACACCGCACCTCAGAATCTATCAACCACGTTGTTGTTTTTGTTCAAATGTGAGCTCGCGCGGCACCATTTTGCCCACAGGCTTTCTCCTATACAACCCAAATATTGAATGATATGACTATGATCCAACACGGTCCTTTTGACATCTTTAAGGCCTCTGCTATCTCCCGATCAACTTCATTTTACGGTCATTACAAACATCGATTTTGGGACTTTTTTTTGATTTTTCTCGGTAAACACCTTCCTTTTCCCACTGCGTTTCACCGGTCCTCCGTGCTCATTCACACGCTTGAATTTTGCCATTAGCCAGATCAAGTTATTGTTGATTTCCTTTGGGTGCCGGAAACTCATTATCACACGCCAAGTTTTTGCTTTCACCGTAATTTTCTTTCGCTTCATAAACACAATATTTTATCAAAACACGAACATTCCTTTTTTCCATTTTTTTCACAATCAAAAGTCTGCTTCACAAAAGGACGCTTATCTCACAAACTAATGATTCTACAGACCGTCAATTTTGTGGAACACGACATCATTTGAAGGGTTCGCAGTACATTCATAAAAAATTCATTTTCGGGGACAATCAGCCAACCAGTCTATTTCTATAGACAAAAATTTGTCAAAATTTTATTTCTATAGAAAATTTTGTCAAAATTTATATTTCTATAGAATAATTATTGTCAAAATTTTATTTCTATATAGAAAATTTTTTTCAAACCTTAATTATTTCTATTTTTTTTTTTTTTTATTAAAATTTGTCAAAATTTTATTCTCTAATGAAAAAATTACTGATAAAAATAAACAAAAAATTTTCATTTCTATTGAAAATTTTGTCACCAATTTCTATTTCTTTAGAAAATTTTTGGTCCAAATTTTATTTCTATTAGAAAATTCTTGGTCATAATTTTTTATCTATAGAAGAATTTTGTCAAAATTTTTATGTTTATAGAAATTTTATTTCTATAGAAAATTTTTGTTCAAAATCTTCTCTCTCGTATTAGAAAATTCTTGTCAAAAATTTTATATTCTAAGAAAATTTTGTCAAAATTTTTATCTTCTATAGGAAAATTTGTCAAAATTTTATTTTTCTATAGAAAATTTTTGTCAAAGATTTCTATTCTATAGAAAAATTTTGGCCAAGAATTTTATTTCTTTATAGAAAATTTTTGTTCAAAATTTTATTTCCTCCTTAGTTACAGAAGGAATATTTCTCCAAAATCCTACCAAGACATCAATCATTCTCACACAATCCTACCAAACAGTAAAATATCTACCATTTTTGTTAGAATCTACAACTTGGCCTTGGGATGGCTAGCCGCCTCAATCATCCTAAACTATCAGTGATGAGGTGGAGCAAAGTAGACTGACATCTATAACGCTCTTGACACCCTGTCCTTCGTCACCAGATTAGCTCTGGACACATCATCCTTGTCGCAGAGTTCCTTGATACTGCGATTAGAAGCTGACGAAATTCGTAAACTTAAATTCGATGTAATAACCATAAAAACACTGTCTACAACAACATCATCGGTTATACAGTGAGCGTCAAAATAAAGTGTTGTACCAAAGGACTTGCCTGTGTTAATAAAAGGACGTTTTGCAGCTTGATGTAAATCGTAAACTTCAAATTCGAGCGTAATAAACATAAAAAAACTGTTACACACAAACATCAATTCGGTATACAGTGAGCGTTTAAAATGAAGATGTTACAAAAGGATTTGTGCTTTAATAAAGAGTTTGCATTGTGCGTGAAGATATAATTCCGTCAATTTTAATTAGTTACAGACACAAACCATTTTTTTGCAGAGCTTCTGTTAATTAGTTAACAGAGCTTCATAAGGAGTACAGAGCACTGTAAGGTTAACAGACGGTATTTTCTGAAACCCGTACCCAATGACAGATTTATTTTTTGATCACCAGGAAAAATTTATTAATGTCTTCCTACCAATTTACTTTTATCATAAAACTAACCACCCACTTGTGGCATTGTCACTCACAGCTACACTCCAACACATATGTCTAAAAAATTTTTCAGAAAATTGGTTTTTAGGCAAAATTTTTTTGGTAGAGGATGGGACTCAGTTGCCATTGTGAGCCAAATGCGACAACTTTGTCCCACTTTACCCATTACACCATATGAAAGAGCATGAAGAGCTCTATCGTCATATTTGATAGAATTTTTGCCGCCGGTCAGTTTTGGAGAAAAATAAAATTATTATAAAATTCCTGCGACAGAGGATGACGCTCCAGTGCTTTGTGGCCATATAAGCTGTATGATATTATTAGCTACAAGAGCTGCTCTGCAACTTTTTTGTGGACACATCATTTGAATTGTAGATCATTGAAAATATCAACATATCGATGAGCTCTTCATTGCTCTTTCATATGGCTGTACTGGGTCATTAGTGGGACAATTGTCCATTTGGCCACAATATGGCCATTTGGAGGCATCCTGCTCCAGAATTTATAAATAATTTATATCTTTTTTCTCCAAAAACCTGACCGGGCTCGGATCTAAAAAAATTCTATCAAATTATCGATAGAGCTCTTCATTGCTCTTTCATATTGGTGTATGGGTCATTAGCTGGGACCAATTGTCGCGTTTGGGCCACAATGGCCATTGGAGGCATCCTGTCCAGAATTTTCAACAAGCGAAATTCGATTTTTCTCCAAACTGACCTGCGCGAATCTAAAGAAATTCTATCTATAATACTCGATAGAGCTCTTCATGCTCTCTCTCTCATGCGTGGTTAGTGGGTTTTAGCTTGGGACAATGTCCATTTGGCCACAATGGCCATCTAATAATATCATCAGTTATTTGGGCCACAAAGGCCATCGGCAGGCATCCTGTCCAGAATTTTACTAAATAATTTAATTTTTTCTCCAAAACTGACTCTCGTGCTCTCCTATCTCCCTCCGGTCTAACAATTCGTATCCAATATCGATACATAGAGCTCTCATGCTCTTCACTATCGGTGTATGGTGTCACCTAAGCTGGGACAATTGTCCCATATATTCTCGGCCACAATGGGCTATCGGAGTCCGCATCCTCGCCCCAAAAATTTTTGCCCTAAAAAACTCATATGTTTCTGACAAAATTTTATAGACATTATGTGTGGATGTCCAGCTGTGCAGTGACAATGCCACAAGTGGGTGGTTTAGGTTTTTAGATCAAATTAATTGGTCATGAAGACTCATGTTAATATCTTTTTCCTGGCTGATCAAAACAATAAATCTGTCATTTGGTTAGAGGCAGAAAAAAA
Source organism: Haematobia irritans (assembly GCA_003123925.1). Classification (NCBI taxonomy): domain Eukaryota; kingdom Metazoa; phylum Arthropoda; class Insecta; order Diptera; family Muscidae; genus Haematobia; species Haematobia irritans. Next base: position 17,566 of record PGFW01007068.1, read on the forward strand.
TACCCTGTTAACTCATTTACAGTGCTTCTTTAGCTGCCTTTATGAAGGCTCTGTACTAATTAACAGAGCTCTGCTATACCACAAATGGTTTGTCGTCTGTCACCTAATAAATTCGAATTTATCTCACGAACATGAGTTTTGCCAGTGTTGGTTTTCATTTTTCGTTTATTTTTTAAATTCGAAGTTAGACAACTTAAATGCCTCCATAAAATAACTGCTTTAATAAAACGTCAGTACGTACACTAGTTATTATGACGTGTTACTGCCTACGGCTATTTTTTTTGCTTAATCAATACGTAAATAAGTTTGGTTAATGATTC
>PGFW01007077.1:9577-23278 GCA_003123925.1 Haematobia irritans
GCTTCAGTTTCATAAATATTCAGATTTTTTTTGGGAAATGACAAAAACATTATTTTTATTGTGGTGCGATAGCCCCTAGTTTAACTTTTTGGTATGTTTCAGCCCAAATATGTTAAAGCATCTAATAGGGTTATCCAGCTTAAAAAATAGCAGACAATATTTTCCGTTTCAGCAAACAATGACTGCTTTGCCTTTTTCAGCAGACTGTTTGCTGTCTTAGCAGAATTTTCTTCTGGGTCAAATTTCTTTGGGTTTTCCTATCCTATACTAAAACTTTTTGCGATTTTCTTAAAATATTTTTCTGCGTCTCTCGATGATTTTTTTTTTTTAAGTTGTGACTTGTGATGTCACAGGATTTAAGTTCAATTGGATGGGGAAGGGAAATCTTAACTGTTTTTATATGTGTAATACAATAGTCCTATAACATTTTAGAATGTTTCCTATTGGAAATGTTGGCGTCGCAAAGTTTAACTATCCCATGATGTCAGCCTCTGAGTATGAAGTACTTTGTTTTTCTTTTTAGCATAGCCTACATATTAATATGTACATTTGTATGTCAATTGTCGTCTCCACATAATATTACGATTAATATAAACATATTTGTGTTGTGACTCAATTACATGAAATTCTTTTTGGGCGTAGGGCTTCATTGGTATCCTAGCTAGTACGTGATAGCCTGCCATTCACTCATTTTCGTATACGCCGAATTATTTCAACTAACAGATTTTGAAAAAACTCCAGCAACGTCTACACGCAAAAAAATAATTCTTTCCTCCCAAATTCTTTCCTCCCAAAACGAAATTTTAGACAAACACAAGTTTCGTTCATGTTGCTTTTTCGTTGAAAGGAAGTGGCATTTTGGAGAGAAAAGTATAATACTTTTTGTGAAAACGTTTATTCTTTTCCAGGATGTTGAAAAAAATTTCTATAAAGAACTTAACTCAAAAAAAAATTTTTTCTGGCTTAATTGCATGTTCCTCACAATCTTTCTCACTATCCATGTAAGTTTTTAGTTCTTGACCTTTTTCTGTAAATACCAACAATTGTAACGAAAAGATTATAGCGGGATTTTATAAATTTTTTATAAATTTGTTTACCTTGTCGCCATGGACGGAGATCGAGAGCCGCGGGATCCAATGTGCACGTTTTGTAAGCACATACACACTAACCACTGAGCTATGTACCTGTTATGGTCAATCAATAGATAAATATCCGATAAAGTTATACTTATATTAGGCATAGTTGCGGCGCCCACGATACCGAATAAACAAAAGTTTATTTAACTAGAAACAAAACATTTAGTTGGCACCGTGGAGTCAGTGGTTGCATAGACGTTCCGAGGACTTGCAATGCCAAGGGGTCCTGGGTTCGATCGCGGCTTCCGACAAAAGTTTTTTTTTTTTTTTTTTACATATATCCAGATATGTTCGGAAGATTCCGAAAAAAAATAGTTCAAACCATTACATTGTAGTATATTAAATTTTGAACTGTTAAAGCTGTGTCTTATTAAAGACCTAAATCGGAAAAGAACAGTGTTTGCATATAAAGAAATGGACTGTGTTGTTGTTTCAAAAATAAACTTTTTTTATTGTAAAAAGAATAAAAATTTGTGTAACAAACGGAAGAAGGGCCTGATTTTTGGTGATAAAAAGTTTAAAATTTCGAAGCGATTTTTCAAAAAATCTCTAAACAAAAAGAAAAAACGTTTCGCGTACACGTTTTCCAAACGCGTTTTTTTTCTTTGTCGTGTAGAAATAAACATTTTGACAAATTTTTCTAATAGAAATAACATTTTGACAAAAATTTTTCTATAAAAATAAAATTTTGTCAAAATTATCTATAGAAAAAAAATTTTAACAAAATTTTCTATAGAAATAAAATTTTGACAAAATTTTCTATGGAAATAACATTTTGACAAAATTTTCTATAAAAATAAAATTTGTCAAATTATCTTATAGAAAAAAATTTTAAAAAATTTCTATAGAAATAAAATTTGTCCAAAATTTCTTTTTGCATAAAATTTACAAATTTTCTTAGAATAAAATTAAAAATTGAAATTTTTCTAAAAAAACTTTGACAAAACATCTTTATAGAATAAAATTTTTGACAATTTTTTCTAAAGAAATAAATATTTTGTAAAAATTTTGTATAAAAAAATTTGACAAATTTTCTATAGAAATAAAATTTTGAGAAAATTTCTATAGAAATAAAATTTTTGAGAAAATTTTCTATAGAAGTAAAATTTCGTTTTGTTTTGTTATTGTTGGGTTTGTTCTTTAATCATTGTTGTTGTTTTTGATTTCAGCTTAAAGCCATGCATTGACTAAACTACAAGTGTAGCTTTTCTTTTCCTCTGTTGGTTAAGCTACACTTGTAGTTTAGTCAAATGCATGGTTTTTAAAGCTGAAATCAAACAACACCAAATAAATTTTTGAGAAAATTTCTATAAAAAAAATTTTGACAAAATTTTATAGAAAATAAAATTTTGAAAAATTTTTCCTAAAAAAAATTTACAAAATTCTATAAAATAAAAATTTTGACATTTTTTCTAAAAGAAATAAAATTTGTTAAAAATTTTCTATTAAAAAAAATTTTGAAAAATTTTCTATAGAAATAAAATTTTAATTTGAGAAAATTTCTATAAGAAATAAAATTTTAGAAAATTTCATAGAAGTAAAATTTCGTTTTGTTTTGTTTATTGTTGGGCTTTGTTCTTTAATCATTGTTGTTGTTTTTGACTTCAGCCTTAAAAGCCATTGCATTGACTAAACTACAAGTGTAGCTTTTCTTTCCTCTGTGTTGGTTAAGTCTACACTTTAGTTAGTCAATGCATGCTTTAAGCTGAACATCAAAAACAACACCAATAAAATTTTGAGAAAATTTCTATAGAAATAAAGAATTTTGAGAAAATTTTCTATAGAAATAGACATTTTGAGAACAAATTTTCTATAGAAATTTAAATTTTTGGAAAAATTTTCTATGGAAATAAATTTTGACAAAATTTTCTATTGAAATAAACATTTTTTCTGAAGGTTCAAGTGTGGTTTTAATTTTGGTTTAGTGAACTGCCTGAAGTATAAGGATTGCTGATGAGGAATAGTGTAATTCCGAAACGTGCGGTCCATCATCCAAACATCTTGGGATGGGCTTTGCCCAAAATAAGATTTGACAAACATTTTTTCCTCGGTTGGTTAAGCTACACTTGAGTTAGTCAATGCCATGGCTTAAGTAGAGGTGTGCGCACGAGAGTAATATTTCGCTACGCTCACGCTCACTGCACCACTCCACGACGGAGAAATCTTCATTCATTGCACTCCCACGGCACGAATATTTTTTGATAGGACTCCACGCTCAACCTGCACGTTCACGAAAAGAGAAATTTGTACATACGCACACTCCAACAGCACGAAAATCTTTTAAATGTCGTGACTTCACGAAAAATATCGTGACTCACGAATAATTTTATGAGTTAATTCACCTATAGAACCTGACTAAAAAACAGAGTATGATTTAAAATCGAGAGCGTCATTAAAACTCTAAACACCTTAGGTGATGTTTACTAAAATGTAAATTTGAATTCAACTCATAAAGCATTTAGTTCGTAAGCGGGATTATTTTCGTTTGAGCGTGTTTTTCCGAAAATTCGTTACTGCACGCACACTACACGATGGTATTATTTTTCGTGACTCACGCCTCACGCACGATATTTGATTGGTTAATCACGCTCACGCACACTCACGCCGTTGTCGTCAGCGTGACTCACGACTCGAGCGTGATTCACGAAAATTTTCGTGAGTTTCACGCACAATTTGCGTATTCACGTGCGCACCTCTAGTTTAAGCTGAAATAAAAAAAACAAAGAAATAAAATTTTGTCAAAATTTTCTATAGAAGTAAAATTTTATCAAAAATTTTTATTGAAATAAAATTTTGTTATCATTTTCTATATTGTCACAATTTTCTATAGAAAACAAAATTTTTACAAAACTGTCCACAAAAAAATTGACAAAATTTTCTATAGAAAAAACATTTTGACAAAATTTTTATAGCAAATAAAATTATGACAAAATTTTTCGCATAGAAATTAAAATGCTTCAGAAAATTTTATATTAGAAATAAACATTTTGACAAAATTTTCTATAGAAAAAAATTTTGACAAAACTTTCTACAAAAAATATATATACTTTATGGAATTTGATCTCAATATTTCTATGTGTTACAAGCGGAATTTCTATGTTTTACAAGCGGAATGGTGGAGGTTATAAAAAACGTAAAATTCTTTAATTCGAACCTGGATCCTAATTTTCATAAAACATAGATTTAAAGTTGAGATGTCTCCTCAAAATTATTTTTTTAAGGATACCTTTTACTTAAAAATCTTCTTTAGAAAAATTTGCCTTACACGCAAAAAATAATTAATTCTTTCCTCCCAACGAAATTTTAGTACCAAACAAAGTTCGTTTCTCATTTGTTTTCGCTGTAAGGAAGTGTAATTTGGAAGAAAAGTATATACTTTTTGTGATAACGTTTATTAATTTTCCGAGGATGTAAAAACAATTTTCATAAAGGGACTAACTCAAAAAAAAAAACATTGTTTTCTTGCATAATTGCATTTTCCTCTACATCTTCTCACATCAGCGAAGTTTTTTAGTTGTTAACACCTTTTTCCTGTAATACCAACATGTAGAAGAGATTATACGATTTATAAATTTTTTAAATTTTTTTTTACCTTTCGGCCTTGGACGAGAATCGAACCGGACCATGCCACTTTATAAGCCAAACACACTAACCACTGAGCTTGTACCTGTTATGGTCGATCAATTTTAGATAATGTATTCCATATTAATTATATTTTATATAGCATAGCTTGTGGCGCCACGAAACGGAATAAACAAAGTTTATTTAACAGAAACACCCCCCCCCCCCCCCCCCCCCCCCCCCCCCCCCCCCCCCCCCCCCCTAACACTTAGGGTTTGCACCGTGGAGCAGTGGGTTGCTACGTCCGACTTGCATGCCAAGGTCATGGTTCGGGTCCCTCCCCATCCCTGCTTCGACCGAAAGTTTTTTTTTTTTTTACATTATATTTCAGATATTGTTCGGAAGATTCCGAAAAAAATGATAAACATTACCATTGTTAGTATATTAAATTTTGAACTGTAAAACTGTGGTCTTATTAAAGACCTTAAAGTCCAGAAAAGAACATGTGTTTGATTATTAAACGAAATGGCTGTTGTTTGTCTGTTTCAAAAATAACTTTTTTTATTGAAAATAATAAAAATTTTTGTAACAAATCGAAATTTTTTGGTTGATAAAAGTTTAAAACTTTTCGGAAAGCAATTCAAAAAACTGTAACAAAAGAAAAACGTTTCGTACACGTTTTCCAAACGTTTTTTTTCTTTGCGTGGTAGTATTTGCGTTTACAATTGCACTCAAAAAAAGTGAACTCTCCTATATCACTAAAGCCAATTTTAACTTTATTTAGTTCTTGTAATTATCTATGTTTGGAGAAAGTTTCCTATTACTCTAAAAATAATTTTTTGTGTACTTTAGTATAATTTAAACTAAAACCGAGGAAAAAAAATATACTCAATGAAGCATAAAGATTAACATTAAATTCGTAATTCTTCCACAAAAATAGCTCAGAATTTTCTTTAACTTTGGTAAATTTACTAAAAATTGCGTCATCATGAACTTCGTATGTCATAAAGACATTCTTGCAATTTTTAAAACTCCAAAGTTTTTTTCCTTGAAACTATACAAAATTCTTTAACAGTGAAAAAAGCTTAGTTATGTCTAATAAATTTTTCTTGAATTTTGTCCGAAAAATATTTACTTATTTTTATGACATCGGCGTGAGCCAACGTTTGTAATACTGTTTAGTTTTAAATTTCTCATAATATCATTAAAAATTTTCTAAAATTTAACCGAAAGTTTTCTCCCTGGGTGGGTTCACTGTTTTTTTCAGTGTGGTATGCCTAAATTGCAAAGAAACTTTTCTATGGTTGTGAGCAAATATTTGGCGGACCCTTTTCTGCGTAGGTACGATTTTTTTTATTTTTTAATATTTTTAACTGAATACGTCAATTATTGTGGAAAAACTTTTCCAAAAGGGGTTCCAGTGAACATTTTGCTCTAGGCTCTTGAGAAAATTCTAGCGGACCATCGTTCTGCATTATGTCCCTCATTGCACGATGTTGGTAATTTTAAAGTTAATTTAGAGGCTCCGCAAGCCAAAATCTGGGGATCGCCTATATATTAATTGTGAACCGATGTGGACTAATTTGAACCGGATCGGATGAATTTTGCTACTCCAAGAGGCTCCGGAGGTCAAATCTGGAGAACGGTTTATATGGGGCTATATATAGTTATAGACCGATATGGACCAATTCTGGCACAGTTGTTAGAGACCACATAATAATACCATGTTCCAAATTTCACGGACTCGGTAACTGAGAATTTGCTTCTCTTAAGAGCTCTCGAAAGAAGCCAACAAATTCGTGTGGGATCAGCTTTATATGGGGCTATATATAATTTATGAACCAATGTGTACCAATTTATGCCATGGTTGCTAGAGACATATACCAAACATCATGTAACCAAAATTTCAGCCGGATCGGACTGAAATTTGCTCCTCCAAGAAGGCAACAATTCAAATCGGGCGTGGGGTCGGTTTAATAATGGGGGCTATATATAATTATGAAACGATATGAACCAATTTTTGCATGCGTTTGTTAAGAGACCATATTGACTAACACCATGTACCAAAATTTACAGCCGGATCGGATTAAAATTTGGTTCTCTTTGAGCTCCCGCAACGCAACTGGGGATCGGTTATATATGGCGGGCTAACATTATTAATTATGAACCCATTATGAAGCAATTTTTACATGTTGTTAGAAACAATATAAACTTAACACCACTGTACCAAATTTCAAGCCGGCATCGGATGAAATTTCGTAACTTTTATTAGGCCCGCCAAGCAAATCTGGCGGATCGGTTTTATATGGGCTATAGTAAAAGTTGACCGATATGGACCCATTGCAATACCATCCGATACCATGCAATAACAACACTTTGTGCCAAGTTTCAAGTCGATAGCATTGTTTCGTTCGGAAGTTTGGCGTGATTTCAAACGACGACCGTACAATGCTTAGATCGACTCAGAATTTCACCACGACCCAGAATATATATACTTTATGGGGTCTTTAGAGCAATATTTCGATGGCTTAATATACCCCATCCCCATCCTATGGTGGAAGGTATAAAAATAATTGGATCAATTTATTTCGTGATTGTATCAGAATTTTTTTTTGTGTGTAGTATAAATACAAAAAGTTATATTTTTTATAAAGTTTAATGCGATTTTGCGGATGATATGTGGATTGTGTTCAAAATTTTTAGTTAAACCAATTACAGAATTAACAGAAAGTGCTGAAGAAATCAATTTAAAAAAAAATTTGATCAATTATTCGATGAAATCAGAGAATTTTTTCTGGTAAAAGTCTTTTGGATAATATAGTATTTGATGATTCTCAGGAAGTATTGCTTTATTCTGTTTTTAACGTCCATGACTTCTTGTGTCAAGGCTTGTATTCTTACCAATGCACCGCGATGGCTACTGTTGATAGAAAATATTGCATAGAAAATAGGTAAAACAATAAATATAAATATTAAAAATAATAAAATATAAAATAATGTTCTTAAATTATTTCTAAATATCTAAAGAAAAAAAAATTGCTTAACACACAATAATATACATGGAAAACATATAAATATTAAACTTAATTATTATATTATTTTTTTTCTAAACCTATTCAATTGAAATAAAATCAATTTCTTTAGATATTTGTATTAATTGCCTAAAACAAATTTTTATTATTGGAAAAATTTATAAAACCAAAGAAGTTTTTTTTTTATAAATATTATTTTGAACCCTATAACACGCATTAATATCATATATTGTAAATAATATATGTATATATATATTGAAAATTAAATTCAATTAACCGAATTCGCAGAAGAAAAACAACAAATATGTAAATTCTTTTTCTTGTGGTGTTATATTTTACTTTATATTTTTTGTTTGTCTTTTGGATGATTTTTTTTTTCATTATTTAGTTTTTGGGAATAAGCATTTGTTATTTAATCTTTGGTATAATTTTATTTAGTTGTTGTTGTTATTTTAAATATTAATATATTAATTTATGTATATATAGAATATTTTGGTTTTGACGGTTTTTGTTTTGTTTTTTTTTAAATTTTTTTGAGAAAATTTTCTATGGAAATAAAATTTTGACAAAATTTTCTATTGAAATAAAACCTTTTTTCGGAAGGTTCAAGTGTGGTTTACTTTTGGGTTTAGTGAACTGCCTGAAGTAAAGGATGCTGATGAGGAATGTGGTAATTCCGAAACGTGCGCCATCCAACCAATCTTGGATGGGCTTTGCCCAAAAAATTTGAACAAACATTCTTTTCCTCGGTTGGCTTTAAGCTTACACTTGTAGTTTAGTCAATGCATTGGCTTTAGTAGAGGTTGTGCCACGAGAGTAATATTTCGCTTCACCTCACGCTCACGCACACTCCACGAACGGAGAAAGTCTTATTCATTGCCACTCTCACGCACGATATTTTTTGATAGGACTCACGCTCACGCCACGTTCACGAAAAGAAAATTTGTACATCACGCACACCTCACGCCACGGAAAATCTTTTAAATGTCGTGACTCACGAAAAAATGATCGCTTGACTTCACGAATAATTTTCATGAAGTAAATTCACCTATTAGAAACCTGACTAAAAACATGCAGTATGATTAAAATCCGAGGAGCGTCATAAAAAACTCTAAACACCTAGGATGTTACTTAAAATTGTAAAATGAATTCAACTCATAAGATTTTATGTTCTTTACAAGCCGGATTATTTCTCGTGAGCGATTGTTTTTCCGAATGATTCGTTACTCACGCACACACACGATGTATTATTTCGTGGACCACGCTCACGCACGATATTGATTTGAGTTAATCACGCTCACGACCCACACTCACGCCGTTGTCGTCAGACCGTTACTCACGACTCGAGGCGTGATTTCACGAAAATTTTCGTGAGTCACGACAATTTCGTGTCACGTGCGCACCTCTAGTTTTAAGCTGAAATAAAAAAACAAAAGAAATAAAATTTTGTCAAAATTTTCTATAGAAGTAAAATTTTATCAAAAATTTTATATTGAAATAAAATTTTGTTATTCATTTTCATATATTGTCACAATTTTCTATAGAAACAAAATTTTCTTACAAAACTGTCACAAAAAATTGACAAAATTCTTCATATTAGGAAAAAAACATTTTGGACAAAATATTTTATAGAAATAAAATTTTGACAAAATTTTTCCATAGAAATAAAAATGTTCAGAAAATTTTATATAGAAATAACATTTTGACAAATTTTCTATTTAGAAAAAAATTTTGATCAAAACTTTCTACAAAAAATATAATATACTTTATGCGGAAATTTGATCTAATATTTCTAATGTGTACATAGCGGAAATTTCTTCATGTTTACAGCGGAATGAGTGGAGGTTTATTAAAAAACGCTAAAATTCTTTATTCGAACCTGGATCCTAATTTTCATAAAACATAGATTAAAGTTGAGATGGTCCTCCTCAAAATAATTTTTTAAGATTACCTTTTTACTTAAATTTTCTTTTAGAAAAATTTGCTCCTTACACGCATAAAAAATAATTCCTTTCCTCCCAAACGAGAATTTTAGACAAACAAAGTTCGATTTCTCATTTGCTTGCGCTGTGAAGGAATTGTATTATGGCAAGAAAAGTATATACTTTTTTGTGATAAACTTATTCTTTTCCAGGATGTAAAAAACAATTTCATAAAGACCTAACTCAAAAAAAAAACAATTGTATTTCTTCCTAATTGCATTTTCCTCACATCTTTCTCACATCACGAAGGTTTTTAGTTGTTTAACACCTTTTCCTGTAAATACCAACAATTGTAGAAGGAGGATTATACGTTTTATAAATCTTTTAAATTTTTTTTTACCTTCGCTCTGGACGGAGAATCGAAATACGCGGACCATGCCACTTTATAAGCCACACACTAAACCACTGAGCTAATGTACCTGTTATGGTCATCAATAGATAATTTATCCATATAAAGTTATATTTATATAGCATAGCTTGTGGCGCCACGGAAAACGAATAAAACAAAGTTTAATTTAACAGAAAACAAACACTTAGTTTTGGCCACCGTGGGCGTGCGGCGTTGCCTACGTCCGACTTTGCATGCCAAGGCCCGTCATGGCGTTTTCGATCCCTGCTTTCGACGAAAGTTTTTTTTTTTTTTTTTTTACATATATCTTCAGATATGTTCGGAAGATTCCGAAAAAAAATGTCTCAAACATTACATTGTATTTATATTAAATTTTGAAACTGTAAACTGTGTCTTATTAAAGACCTAAAAGTCGGAAAAAGAACAGTTGTTTGATATAAACGAAATGGATCTGTGTTGTTGTTTCAAAAATAACTTTTTTTATGCAACAAAATAAAAATTTTGTTAACAAACGAATTTTTGGTCGATAAAAGCTTTAAAATTTTTCGAAGCAATTCAAAAAACTTGTAACAACAAAGAAAAAACGGTTTTCGGTACACGTTTTCCAAAACGTTTTTTCTTTTGCGTGTAGATATTGCCGTAAATTGCACTCAAAAAAACTGAACTCTCTATATCACTAAAGCCAATTTAACTTTATTTTAGCTTCTTGGAATTATTATGTTTGGAAGAAAGAAAGTTTCCTTACTCTAATAATTTTATTGTGATACTTTTAGTAAAATTAAACTAAACCGAGGAAAAAAATATACTCAATGCAAGCCATAAAGAATTAACTAAATTCGTGTCTGTCACAAAATAGCTCAGGAATTTCTTTAAACTTTGGGCTAATTTTACTTAAAAAATGCGTCCATCATCGAAACCTTCGTAATGTCACTAAAGGACATTCTTGCCAATTTTTTAAACTCCAAGTTATTTCCTTGAAACTACAAAATTTTTCTTTAACAAGTGAAAAAACTTAGTTATGTCTAATAAATTTTCTTTGAATTTGTCGAAAAATATTTTACTTATTTTTAATGACATCGGCGTGATGGCCAACGTTTGTAATACTGGTTTATTAAATTTTCTATAAAATATTAAAAATTTTCTAAAAATTAACCGAAAGTTTCTCTCCCTGCGTGGGTTCACCATGTTTTTTTCAGTGTGCGTATGCCCTAAATTGCAAAGAAACTTTTCTATGGTTGTGAGCAAATTATTTCTGGCGGAACCCTTTCTGCGTCTAGGCGCGCGGGCTACGATTTTTTTCTATTTTTTAATATGGTTTAACTGAATTACGTCAATTATTGTGGAAAAACTTTTCCAAAAGGGGGGTTCCAGTGAACATTTGCTCTAGGCTCTTGAGAAAATTTCTAGCGGGACCATCGTCTGCATATGTCCCTCATTGCACATGTTGTAATTTAAATTAATTTAGAGGCTCCGCAAGCCAAATCTGGGGATCGCTATATATAATTGTGAACCGATGTGGACTAATTTGAACCGGATCGGATGAATTTTGCTACTCCAAGAGGCTCCGGAGGTCAAATCTGGAGAACGGTTTATATGGGGCTATATATAGTTATATAGACCGGATATGGACCAATTCTGGACCAGTGTTAGAGACCACATTACTGAATACCATGTTCCAAATTTCAAACCGGATCGGATGAAATTTGCTTCTCTTAGAGCTCCGCAAGCAAATCTGGGGATCGCTTTATTAGGGCTATATATAATTAATGAACCAATGATGTACCAATTTATGCATGGTTGCTAGAGACCATATACCAACATCATGTACCAAATTTCAGCCGGATCGGATGAAATTTGCTCCTCCAAGAGGCAACAGAGTTCAAATCGGGGGTCGGTTTATATGGGGGCTATATATAATTATGAACCGATATGAACCAATTTTTGCATGGTTGTTAGAGACCATATACTAACACCATGTACCAAATTTCAGCCGGATCGGATTAAAATTTGGTTCTCTTTGAGGCTCCGCAAGCCAAATCTGGGGATCGGTTTATATGGGGGCTACATATAATTATGAACCCATATGAAGCAATTTTTACATGGTTGTTAGAGGACATATAAACTTACACCATGTACCAAATTTCAGCCGGATCGGATGAAATTTGCTACTTTTATAGGCTCCGCAAGCCAAATCTGGGGATCGGTTTATATGGGGGCTATACGTAAAAGTTGACCGATATGGCCCATTTGCAATACCATCCGATCTACATCAATAACAACTACTTGTGCCAAGTTTCAAGTCGATAGCTTGTTTCGTTCGGAAGTTGGCGTGATTTCAACGGACGGACGGACATGCTTAGATCGACTCAGAATTTCACCACGACCCAGAATATATATACTTTATGGGGTCTTAGAGCAATATTTCGATGTGCTACAAACGGAATGACAAAGTTAATATACCCCATCCCCATCCTATGGTGGAAGGTATAAAAATAATTGGATCAATTTATTTCGTGATTGTATCAGAATTTTTTTTTGTGTGTAGTATAAATACAAAAAGTTATATTTTTTATAAAGTTTAATGCGATTTTGCGGATGATATGTGGATTGTGTTCAAAATTTTTAGTTAAACCAATTACAGAATTAACAGAAAGTGCTGAAGAAATCAATTTAAAAAAATAATTGGATCAATTAATTTCGTGATTGAATCAGAAAATTTTTTTCTGTGTAATAGTCTTTTGGATAATATAGTATTTGATGATTCTCAGGAAGTATTGCTTTATTCTGTTTTTAACGTCCATGACTTCTTGTGTCAAGGCTTGTATTCTTACCAATGCACCGCGATGGCTACTGTTGATAGAAAATATTGCATAGAAAATAGGTAAAACAATAATATAAATATTAAAAATAATAAAATATAAAATAATGTCTTAAATTATTCTAAATAATCTAAAGAAAAAAAAATTGCTTAACACACAATAATATACATGGAAAAACATATAAATATTAAACTTAATTATTATATTATTTTTTCTAAACCTATTCAATTGAAATAAAATCAATTTCTTTAGATATTTGTATTAATTGCCTAAAACAAATTTTTTATATTGGAAAAATTTATAAAACCAAAGAAGTTTTTTTTTTATAAATATTATTTGAACCCTATACGCATAATATATATTGTAAATAATATATGTATATATATATTGAAAATTAAATTCAATTAACCGAATTCGCAGAAGAAAAACAACAAATATGTAAATTCTTTTCTTGTGGTGTTATATTTTACTTTTATATTTTTTTGTCTTGTCTTTGGATGATTTTTTTTTCATTATTTAGTTTTGGGAATAAGCATTTGTTATTTAATCTTTGGTATAATTTTATTTAGTTGTTGTTGTTATTTTAAATATTAATATATTAATTTATGTATATATAGAATATTTTGGTTTTGACGGTTTTTGTTTTGTTTTTTTTTTAATTTTTTTTTCAAATGTAAGTAATTTGCCTAGTAAAAATTAATTATTTCTACTGCTACATCTGCCACCAAAATGCAATACATGTTAATATTTTATTTTTTGTTGTTGTTTTTTAGTTTTTTTTCATTCATATAATAATTAAATATATGTAATAATATTATTCAT